>JAUPMG010000001.1:25326988-25341760 GCA_031762675.1 Pachysandra terminalis
AGCTCAATGAGTTCAAGCACCTCAATATCTTCCAACGAAAGGGACTCGATCTGGAAGCCTTCTTCAGATATCTGTTTGGAGACATCAATGCCCCTCTCTCGCCGTCTCGTGGGGTAACTTTTTGTTATTGATCTAGTTCGTTTGACGCAATTAGGCTGTTTCTGTTCGTCTTTTTTTTTCCCCTCCATAATTTAGATTCCTTTCTAAGCTGTTCTTGCTTTTAATGATCAATGATGATCCGTCTCTATCCTTTTTTTTTTTTTTTTTTCATTTTATGAATAATTATCTGTTTCCATTTTAAGTAGTTTCTGTTTTAATCAACGTTACGAGATCTTGCTAGTATGTAAGTCGGTATGTGATATTATATTTCTTGTTCTAGGTCATGCTTGATGGTATTAGGAAAAATTTGATCTGTTCAATTGAGAAACATTTATTCAAATGTGGAATTACGTTTTTGTAGTGTTGAATAAAATCCTTATCACAAGATTGGAATTATAGTGTGTTTGCATTTGCCAAAAGTGATAGATGCTATCATGCATGTCTGAAACATAAAAATTTGAGAAAATCAGGTTTTCTCCTGTTCGCAGATTTGTTACTCCTGTTTGAAAATAGCTGATGCAGTTATAGAATTCGTAACTAAATGTTAGAAATATACTTAACGGATAAATCAAAGTAGGGATATGGTTTACTGAAACTGATGATTGTATTGAACCAAACACTAATTGAAAGTGTAATTAGAATCAGTTTGACTATGTCTCTAAGGGGGTTGTTCATTGAAGTTCCATATTGAGTTCTTCTATGATTTGCACGAAAGTCTTGCATTATTAAGAATGTTATATTTCAAGTGAAATAGATGGAAATCTACAGAATTCAAGTGAACTGCAGTTCGGGGCTTGTAGAAGTGGAATTAATTTGGTGGAATTAAATTTTTTTAAAACAATTAATGGAGTCTATACGCTCTGGATCTTATCCCTTTCACAAAGAGTGCCACCTTAATCCTAGAAATAATATGAACTTGTGAGTTATGGGAGGTGCAAATAAGCTTTTATGTTATAGTTTTCTGATTCAAATGCTCTACTTTATGTGGTTCATTTAACTTACATTATTTTTTCTTATTGGGAATAATATGTAAAACAAACTCGATATCATTGCAATGTCTTAAATTATGTTGTAACATTAATACACATGATTAACGTTCTTGAGTTTGCTTTTCCAATAACTAATTTTAACCATGTCTTTTGTTCCAGGTGCATCATGATATGACTGCTCCATTGTCTCATTATTTCATATATACAGGTCATAATTCCTATCTTACTGGGAACCAACTTAGCAGTGATTGTAGTGATGTCCCCATCATACAGGCACTACAGCGAGGTGTAAGAGTAATTGAGCTGGATATATGGCCTAATTCCAATAATGATAACGTGGAGGTTCTTCATGGAAGGTAAGGGGTTAATGTGAATTTAGGAATTTAGAACTCACCTCTAACACTCTTACTTAAAATCTAATCTTTTAGTTCTGCAGTATGCTGAACCATCTTCATTTAGATCACTAAATTCGAAATTTTGCTCGCAAAGCAAGAGAAGGCACAAGAAGAAAATCAAAGGTTCACGAAGGCTAGATCTTGTATAAGTTTCCTATCCAGATGATACTTCTACACCTCTTCCACTGCCAAGAACATTCAAAAGCCATATTTGATTTTTCAGTATTTCATCACAATGCTTCTTTATATTGACCTCACTTTACTGAAAATGGACACCTTCTGAATGTTTGACATTATTCGAAACAATACTAATGTATCAATATTCTGTAACAAAATTAGTTTCATGCACCTTTGTGAAATATGTTTACTTATGGATCTCATTGCCTCATGCCTCGAAACCAATTTGTTACACTGGAAGGTTTCACAAGGAAAAACCCAATGACTTAACACGTACATCAAATGGTTCATGATTCCGTGGGTTTCAAATCACCTGCATCCAATTTCCTGCACCCATTCATACATCAGACCTGTGATTGGTTGGGTTTTTCTATATATATCCAAAATTACATGTACTTATTCTTTTAGAAGAGTGGACCAATCACAGGTCTGGTGTATGAATGGATTCAGGAAACTGGGTACAGACAATTTGGAGCCATATATATGACTTTTGACACCCCTAACTTTCAGCCAAAGAAATACTTATTGCCTTATACCAAGAGTAGCCGATGTTATCATTACCAAACATCTTGTACGTTGATAATAAAAATTCAAGTCATTTCTCTGATGTGCTCGCTTCGCTTTTTTTCTTTTTGTTGCGGAGCTCGCTGCATCCCCACTCCTGCTTAGCATTCCGCTTTGTGATCTTGGATGCAGTGGTGGATTTCGATAAATGCACCTGAATGTCAAACATATCGTCTTTAGCAAAGATGTTATCCTACAAAAGAGAAAATTGACAAATCCATATGAGAAGCACTTCGAAGATGTCATCAGTTTATTGGAATTACTTGCCTTCAACTATATTTTCTGATCTTTCTCCAGTGCTTTTCATTTTTCTTCTCTTAATTTTCATCTAAAGTGATCCTTTGCTTTATAACTGTAGGACGCTGACCACTCCAGTGGAACTCATAAAATGTTTGAGGTCTATTAAGGAGCATGCCTTCTCTGCATCTGAATATCCTGTTGTAATAACTCTAGAAGACCACCTTACAACAAAATTACAGGCTAAAGTAGCAGAGGTGTGATTGTTGACTTTTCTTTGTGTATATTAACGATTCTTGTGGTTTTACAATTTACTGTCTTTATAACTGCAACTAAATTTGTTTCTAGATGGTCACTCAAACATTTGGAGATACACTGTTTACCCCTGGGTCAGAATGCTTAGAGGAATTCCCTTCACCAGAATCATTGAAGAGGCGGATTATTATATCCACCAAACCACCAAAAGAATATCTTGAAATGAAGAGTATGAAGGAAAAAGGAAATGGTTCACAGAAGGGAAAGTTTCCTGCTGAAGAAGAAACGTGGGGAAAGGAAGTCAAGGACCTTAATTCCATCCTTGAAGCTAATGATAAGGTGCATGAAAAAAACAGAATTTACTGTGATACTTTATTGTTAGTGCACCTGTTGTTATCCCCTTGTTTGAAAAGTTTATCATTTGCTAGCAGAACGACCTAGATGAGGGAGATGGCCCTCAAGATGAGGAAGATATTGATGATGGAGATCGCAAGTCCCAGCAGTTTGAAGCACCTGAATATAAGCAGCTCATTGCTATTCATGCTGGGAAGCCGAAGGGTGGGCTAAAAGAAATGTTTAGGGTGGATCCTAATAAAGTTAGACGTCTTAGTTTGAGTGAGCAACAGCTTGAAAAGGCTGCATTAACTCTTGGAACAGATATTGTCAGGTAATGAGTATGATGATGGATGAGATTTTTCAACAAGATTTTGTCTTTGTTTGAGGATGTGGGCTCATGTGTGCTTGCCTATGGTTTGCATGTAAGCGTGTTTTGCTGCCTCAAGAAATACCTCCTTTAGCACTAGTCTACTAGAAAAAATAAGAATAAGATACAACCATGGTAGACCCAAGGGTATGTTACCACTGGCAACTTTATAAACTGTACGTAGTGAATGTCCAGGAAATTAGAAGCTAGGCCCATTCAAGATATCTCACTAATCAGATGTCTGTGACTGTTAATTCTCATTCTTGTTTTAGAATCTTCGGGGCACTTTTGTTACATTCACCTGATCCAATTGATAATTGGCCCTAGTCATCTCTCCTAGTATGTGCTACTATAAGAGGGTGACCTTGTGGGTTACCCTTCAGGTACCATGAATTATCTTTACATTTATTTGCTTCTGTATCGTAGTATGTTTTGTCCATACATTGGGCATCTTACCGCCTTCCTGCTTTTTAGTTATATCTACATCTTAATCTATAAGCAGTAAATATTTGCCAAGTTCATGTTCTGATATATTGATTCATGGCCTTGGACATCTCTCCTAGTATGTGCTACTATACGAGAGGTGACCTTATGGGCTACCCTTCAGGTACCGTGAATTATCTATATATTTATTTGCTGCTTGTATCATAGCATGTTTCAGCCATTCATTGGGCATCTTATTGCCTCACTGCTTTTTAGTTATTTCTACATCTTAAGCCATCAGGAGTAAATATTTGCCAAATTCATGTTCTGATGGATTGATTCACTCCAGATTTACCATGCGGAATTTGCTGAGGGTATACCCAAAAGGTACACGTGTTGATTCATCAAACTACAACCCAATAATCGGGTGGATGCATGGAGCTCAGATGGTTGCATTTAATATGCAGGTTAGGTTTATTTGTTTTGGCATCTAATAGAAGCAGATTTTTTTATTCTCATCACCTTGTTCTATTGCTTAGGTGGTAGCCTTATGTACTGCTGTTGGATACGAAGGCTGGAACAGCATACTGTTGTATTTTTCCTTTTCATGTACTCCTTTTAGTAAATTGATACCTAATTCGATCAATACAATGCATACATGTGTGTGTGTGTGTGTGCATACATAAAAGCTTTGGGATGCTCCCTCCCCCCCCCCTTCTCTCTCTCTCTCTCTCTCCCTTGTTGCCCATACAATCACATTGGCCTCTCTTAAAGCCCTTATGTAGGTACAACCCCAGTAAACCTTTTTAAGTGTGGTCAGTAGTTGCTGGTGATGCCAATAAATCATTGGTTACATGCTCATGCAATCCACCTTAATTCATGAGTTACAAGCCTGTTACTACATGTGTAACTAATCAAATCAAAAGTATGTGATGCTCAATCTAGACAGTTCTGTAGTTGACATGATCAAACAATCAATCTCAATCTGCAATGGACAAAGGAGCTTAGTAAATAACTACTAAATCCTCACAAGGGGGATATTGCTCTTGTGAGATCCAATCCTCCATAATCCACGGATTCCATTAATTAAAAGCATGGGTTTAACTTTTTAATCCACGCTTAAAACATCAAAAGTCCATTACTCATTTTTCTCATTAAATGATGACTCGAAATTAAATGTAAAAGCTCAATGTATTTATCTGTTTCATTGTCACCTTGCATTTATCGTATATGGTAGCAGTAGTTTTTCTTACTAGAAATAAAAAATTCATAACTGTCATAATAAGCCTTTACATCATTTTCAATCTCAGTGATGTCTTTATTATTAAATTCATTTATATTGTTCTTTAAACTACCCATTGTATTATTAGTATTCTATATGATAAATGATGATAGAAAATTAAATGTGAAAGTTCAACGGCCCTATATGTTTCATTTTCACCTAGGATTTACCTTACATAATTGCATTATTATTTTTTTCTTACTAGAAATGAAAAAAGTTCTTAATTGACATAATATGTCTATATGTTTTCAATTTCGATCATGCCTTCATTATTAAATTTATTTTATGTTAGTCTTTTATGAACTACTTGATATTATTAGTATTTTATATGATAATATTTATATACAATCATATCAATATATATTAACACTTTGGAGGTACTCTTGATCTGGTAAAAATTCAAAATTTAGCTGTCTCATGCTTTCTGTCCTTATTGCACATTGGTAACCAGGAGAATAGGAGTGGTAAACACAAGTGTGACTTTGGGATGTGCGAAGTGTAAAAGTGTGCCTCACGTGACCATTGTGCATTAACATGCCCATGCACATTACATGATTAGAGAGGCTTGAACTCAAAATCTCCATTCGAAAGAAACTTAGGTAAGATCATTCGTACCATTATGCTGACTCCTTTGTTTGATAAGAAAAACAAAACACTCAAGATGAAATGTGATTTTCAAATATTTGCTTTTAATGATAATTATGAAACACAATCCAACAAAGCTTCCCCCTTTATCCCTTTCTCTTCTAAAGAGCTTGAATTCTTGATTGTAATCTGAAAGTTAGAGAAGGCTTTCCATGAATTAGAGTAAGTGAGAATGGGAACAGGTAGGATGCTATTTATAGGGAAACATCAACCAGAATGGACAAGAAAAGCTGGAAAATAACAAGCAGGTAATGGTCAAAAAACATGCCACATATATAATCCATGGTTGCATATGTGGTACTATTACCATGTATCAGACTTTAATTTTGTACGTGGTCACACAACAGCCGGTCGATTGATTTTCTGACCGTTAAGGACATAATTCGCAAGCACCTGCGATTTTGCATTTGCTAATCTCATATGTGGTCACATTTGGCAGCAATGGACTTGAGAGTTAGATCTTCTGATCTGATGGTATAGTAGCCTATGCCCTATGGAATCATGTGCAGCAGTTGTGTGAAGGCAGTTACACGTGCCATGCATTAAAGTACAACAGATGTGGGGACACTGCTTTGTGAATCTGGATAACTTCTTCAGCAGTGATTTATAGTTACTTTAGTTCTTGTGCATCATTCGGGATCACCCTATCATGACACTGGGATGAATGTCCTTTGTTGCATAGAATTCTGATCTATTTGTAACTTTTGAGTATCCTTTGCTGTGTTCAAATGCAAATCAACTGACAAAAAGGCTGCCAAAAGAAGTAATAACACTGTCAAGGGCCTTGAGGCAGATTAAAACATAGGAGTTAATATTGTCACTCCAAACAGTATGATAACCATGACTCTGGTTCCTCTGAGCTGCTATAGGATTTAAATTTGACGAAAGCTATAAGTACATTGTATCATTACTCTGCATCACAAGTCTTTAGTAATGGAGCTCAATAATCAACATTTCTGTAACTAGGTGCTTGGTGACCCCAACTAGTTGGGATAAGGCATTTTGTTGATATTGTTTAGGTTCTTTGTAAAAATAACCATCTTCTCTTCGATCCAGTGGCTTTAGTCTATTAGCAGAAATGCTGGCAAAATACTCGGTACTAACATGTTGGTTTTCCTGTGACAGGGACATGGCAGGTCTCTCTGGTTGATGCAAGGAATGTTCAGAGCTAATGGTGAGTGTGGTTATTTGAAGAAACCTGATTTTCTATTGAAGGTCGGTTCACATAATGAGGTCTTTGATCCTAGAGTGAACTTACCAGTGAAGAAGACTTTGAAGGTGAGTGGATCTCTCTAATTGCGCTTTTGACTGTGTTATGTCTTGTAAACCTTTTCCTTCTCCGTCTTGCATCTTAATGTGCGTATCACTAAACAGGTGAAAGTATATATGGGTGAAGGATGGTACTTGGATTTTCGTCGCACACACTTTGATGCATATTCTCCACCAGACTTCTATACAAGGGTAAGATGATAAAAGATAGCTTTCAGCTATCAGAATTTCTATCGCAATTTTCTCATGCAGGAACTTTGCCAAGTCCTTTTTTTTTCTTGGTAAAGTAGACCTTCTGGCACTGCACTCAATCTAAGGCTGTGTTTCACATAATGAGGTCTTTGATCCTACAAGGAGTGGAGAAAGAGAGCCCATAAGGAGAAAGTTACTCTCAACTTCTCCTTACCACTTGTACGGGAAGTGGTTTCTAAACATTAATGACACTTCTAACCTTCAACACAATGCTAAGCTTTTTAAAAATGACATTTTTATTCCTGAATTTTAGGATAATTTCTATGAGTGTCTCATGTTTAAGTATTATCGAACACATTTTTTTTTTCCAAACCAAGCAACTTATTGATGCTGTGGATAAGTGCTCCCATTGAATAACTTTTGTCCTCGAAATTCGTTACCTTATGTGAAAAGATGTGGGTACTGCTCCCTCGTATGATCCTCAAGCTCCCAACGAGTGCTTATCCAAAAGAACAATCCTGGCCAAACACAACCTAAGGGTAACCGTAAACAGCCATTTGGAATGGAATTCTATGCCTTAGCATGCAGAATCTCAAGGATAGTCCACGAGTTGCTTAGTGCTAAACAAGATTAAAATGTTCTGATGGCGATCTTTAAAGTGATGTTTGACATATCCTTGATATATGCACCACATGTATTAAAATCTCACCTAATCCATGGTAATTTGATTCCTCTTGCTTTAACATGAAAGTATAGGAACAGAGTGTGGTAACTGCTGGTTCTGAATGCAGGTTGGAATTGCTGGAGTTGCTGCGGATTCTGTGATGAAGAAAACAAAGCCGGTTGAGGACGATTGGATACCAACTTGGAATGAGGAATTTGAGTTCCCGCTTACTGTTCCAGAGCTGGCTTTGCTCCGGATTGAAGTTCACGAGTATGACATGTCTGAGAAGGATGACTTTGGCGGTCAGGCGTGCCTGCCTGTGTCCGAATTGAGAAAAGGAATCCGAGTTGTTCCACTCTACAGCCGCAAGGGAGAGAAATACAAGTCTGTAAGGCTTCTAATGCGGTTTGAATTTGTTTGAGTTTACAGTTAGTCTTGTAATCTAGTTGGTGTTACGTCCCCCCAGCTCTGTCCATGTTGTTTATGTGTTATATATATGGTATTCATTCTGCATAGCTGCTGCTGCTGCTTTGCTGCTGTTGATACTGTTTGTGAATTAAGAATGTATTCCAAATTGTGACTGGATCCGATATGTATGGCAAGAAATATTAATCTTCTCTTTTAATAAAATTTTTGGAATAGTAATGTGATCGCATTTCATAGCTTCTCAATTATTCTCAATGAGCATGTTTAGAGACTCTTGAAACCATTTTACCAGCTTCAAATCATTTGGAGTGTTGAAGCAGTAGCATCAACCGCTGCGTGTCTCTATGCACGTCATGTGTTTATTGCTGTGTGTGGCTGTACACCAATGAATCTAATACTTTTTAAAAGTCGGGTGTACTTGTGTGCGGGGATGTATTGTCTGGAGCATTGGTTGCAGTACAAGTCGATGTTCGCCACGCATCTTAGGCTCGTCTTGTGACCTCATGAGATCAAAAAATTCATGGCACATGAATTTTTTACAACTTATTTGGGATGCATGGTGAGCAATGGTCAGCTATCTCGCTCCAAACAATATGTGATCTTGGCGTGCATCTATGCAGGTACATGGCGTGCGTGAAGACATGTTGTAGTTGATGTTACAGTTTCCGCTCTAGATGATGATATGTGGCTCCTTGTATCGTACACTACATTAATCTCCATTGAATATGTCCGAAGAATGCTCTAAAATTGATTTATTCACTCGTTTGTATTAGCATAGCTATCTCAGCCATGCTCATTGCCTCGTCTGTAGCATTTCCCTACAACATTTGTTGCAGCAAGACCTGTAATTGATTTCTTTTATTTACTTTGATTTAATTGTGAATTTTTTTTTTAATTTTAATTGAAAATGACCAATCACATCCCTTAGTGCAGGAGGAGACCATAAGCGCTCATGCTCATTCCATAAACATATCTTGTTGACATTACAGCTCTTTTGAAGGTGTCACTTGGGACATTGGAAAATTCTTGGCGTGTCATTTCCAAGACATGGATTCGAAACCAAGAATAAATGGGAGCTTACTCCACAGTTTGCCTCCAATGGAAACGTCGTGGTCGTTCAAGTTGCCTCTACGCCAGGCTCACGGGTCCCCTTTGTAGCTGCACTCTCCGGAGGCTTAGGATAATAAGTAGATGGGGTGTCTGTTACCGGCCTGGCGAGCGGTTGAAAAACAAGTACAGCTCTTCTCAAAACCGTAGGATAAAGAACCGTTTTTTGGGTTGGTTGGTTCATGATTTTCATACTCCAGGTTCAATCAACCGGGCGGTTCGACAAGCCCCTAACCAAACCCGATACGTATATAAACACGATCCCCGGCGGCTAAATCACAGTTCCAAAATCGATTTTAAGATTCAGAAGCGAGAATCAGGTTTGGGAATCAGAGCTCAACGCTACCGAAGATGGAAAGATCGGTTAAAGCTGGTAGACAAGGGAGATTCTGATCCAACGTACTACATTGTTCCACATGGCCTCTTCGAGCCAATTACAATCCTCCGCGTTGTCCGACTCCGACGCTGACTCCGACTACAGTTCCTCCGGAGTAGATGATCTCCGGTACAATGATCTCTCTGACACGATCTTTAAATCATACCTTCAGCTTACCGGTCGTTCATCGCCCGATCTCTCCAAAATCAGAACCTTCCTCACCTCCTCCCGATCGGGAGCCCTGTCATGCCTCGTCTGCCTCGAGAGAATCCGACTGTCGGATCCGACCTGGTCCTGCGTTTTCGGCTGCTACGCCGTCTTCCACCTCTTCTGCATCCAAAGCTGGGCTCGCCAAGCCTCCGATCTCGCTGCTGAACGTGCTGTAGCTCGTCTCTCCCGCGATCTCTTCCCTTTAGCCGCTTCCCAAGCCCTAGAATCTTCCTGTTGGAACTGCCCCAAATGCAGAGCGGAGTATTCCAAAACCCTAATTCCTAAAACCTATCTTTGCTTCTGCGGGAAATTGGAGAACCCGCCGAGCGATCCTTGGATACTACCGCATTCGTGCGGCGAGGTCTGTGGTCGTCCTCTCAAGTACAATTGCGGTCACCATTGCTTGTTGTTATGCCACCCTGGTCCGTGTCCGTCGTGTCCGAAGCTCGTAAAAGCCCGGTGTTTCTGCCGAGCTGTCGAAGATGTTCAACGATGCGGGTTTAAGAATTTTTCATGTAATGGAGTCTGCTCGAAGTTGTTGGATTGTAGGGTTCATCAGTGTTCGGAGATTTGCCACGAGGGTCCTTGTCCTCCTTGTCGAGCAAAAGGGGTGTATCGATGCGAATGTGGGAAGATCGAGGAAGAGAGGGAGTGTTTCGAACGGGTTTTTAGATGCGAGAGTCCGTGTGAGAGGTTGCTTGAGTGTGAGAAGCATTTTTGTGGTAAGGGATGCCATTCAGGTCTCTGTGGTGTGTGCCCACTTCAGGGGAAGAGGACTTGTCCATGTGGTAGGAGAGCACATGAAGGGATGGCTTGTGATGTTACTGTCCCTACATGTGGGTCTACTTGCGATAAGAAGTTGAGCTGTGGCCTTCATAGATGTCCAGAGCGATGCCATCGTGGTCCTTGCATTGAGACTTGCAGAACTGTTATTATGAAATCCTGCCGATGCGGAAGCTTAAAGAAAGAGGTAATAAGGCTTGCTAATTATCCTCCAGTTTTACTGTGCTTTATTGTATTAGTTTTCTTGATATTAGGAAGAATTGTGTGGAATTGTTTTTAGCTTAAAATTCATGGCCTTAAACTGAATCTAGAGTAGGTTCCTTGCCATCAAGATTTGGCATGTGAAAGAAAGTGCCAGCGAGGTCGAGACTGTGGGCGCCATGCTTGTAAACGCCGCTGCTGTGATGGGGATTGCCCGCCCTGTTCAGAGGTTTATATCCTTCTTGTCACCATTCTTTGTTTTTCCTTGAGAATATGTAGATTGTATCAACAACCCAACTAGTTAGGACAAGGAATTATCACTACTACCACTGTTGTAATTGCACATAATAGAATGTACTAAACTCTCAAATTTCCAGGCTTGTAGCAGGAAACTGCGTTGTAATAATCACAAATGCCCTTCACCATGCCACAGGTATGTTACCGCATTCCTTTATGTCATATTTCATGTTTGTCTTGTGAAAAAGGTCGCGTTGGAGCATTGAGATGACTAGTTTTTTCTTTCTTTGTTTTATTGTGTCTTCTAGTTTCATTTTCAACTCTTCAAGTCAAATAGGTCAATGTTCCTGGTTGGTTTTTACTGGAGATCCTCCCATGTTCAGGCTAATATATTGCTGTGGATAGAGATATTTTATGCACCTTTCTCAAGGGAACCGAGAAGTGGCTAGGGCTTAGCTAATGCCAAGAATTTAGAGAACATGAATATGCTGATAGTAACCTATTAAAAATAAAATATGAATATGCACATGATAAATATGCATTTGTTTTTATCAATAACAGAGCTATGATATAATGATAAATATGCATATTGGAGTTCTCTATTGTCTAACATAAATTATCTTATTTTTTCTGTCTTTTTTTCCTTTTAGAAAATTATACATACATACCCATGTTGTTAAAATACCTAGGTGAAGCTAGCATGGCTTTTTGTACCGTGACCGGGGATCGAGACGGACATAGTCCGGTCCAATCAAATTTTGAATAAAAAAATTATAAAAATGAAGGACTGGTGGTACGGTTACAAGACCGGCTTTACCGGTTCGAACCAGATCAGCCGGTACATAACCTTTGAGACCTTACTTTGCTTCTCAGCTTGGGACCGGACCTCAGTACAGACTAGATCAGACTGATCCGAAAAACTATGGAAGCTAGGCGACATACCTGCCTATTGCCTAGGCAATTAGGCACTCGCCTAGCCAGAATTTTTGAACATAAATTATGCAAGATAGTGCATCTTTGTGGAATATTCTAATTCTAACACCAACGATCCGGTCCCGGTACAGACTAGATCAGACTGGTCCGAAAAACCATAGAAGCTAGGCGACATACCTGCCTATTGCCTAGGCAATTAGGCCCTTGCCTAGGCGACAGACTCTGTGAGATTTTTTCAACATAAATTATGCAATATAGTGCATCTTTTTGGAATACTGCTAATTCTAACACCTCAAACCTTTAAAAAGTGTCGAGGTTTGATTACTTGATTAAGGAAAAAGAAAAGAACTGCTAACAAGAACAGGGAAAGGAAGGGGAAGGATGAAAATAAACAAATTGTATATGGAATTGACGGCTTGAGAGTTGAAAACCTTCCTCTATGCTGACTATCAAATGAAGAAAGCTCAATATGTCAGTTTTTTTTTACCTGCGATAAAAGTATAAAGTTAATTAATAGTAAATTTATTACATTAAGTTAAAAGTTAAAGTTCTATTACGTTTAAGTTATCATTTAGTTAAGAATAAATTAATATTTTTATTTAAATTATTTGTTTTAAATAAAATAATTGCTCTTTAATCAAACTAGGCGATCGCTTACCTGAAATCTCGCCTACGTGGTTGGGTAGGTGCTCGCCGAGGTTGGGTTGCCTAGGTCCCAAGGAGACTGCCTGCTAGGTGGGTGCCTCGTCTCACAGTTTTTCGGTCCGGTCCAGTCCCAAGCTGCAATACAAACTAATGTCTCAGAAGGTTAGGTACCGGCCGGTCCAGACCGGTAAGAACCGGTACAGCCGGCTCAACTGATCCTTTTTTTTTAAAAAAGAAGAAGAAGAAAGGTGATGAACTGGGACCGGACCGGTACCAACCGGTCTCGTGACTGGTACCACCAGTCCTTCATGTTTAAAATTTTTTATTCAAAATTTGATTGGACCGGACTGGCCAGTCCGGTACTTTTGTACCGTCCCCGGACCAGATGGTACCACCTGTGAAAACTGGTACCGGCCATTTCGGTCCGATCCCCATACCCGGTACAAAAAACCATGCCCCACCTACGTGATTGAGTTGGCGCTTGCCTAGGTCCCAAGAAAACTGCCTGCTAGGTGGGTGCCTAGGCGACCACTTTTAACAACACTGATACATACATATAAGTATAATGACATTAACATATACAAGCATAAGGAGATGCATCTATAATTTCGTATATGTTCACAAATAAGCTTATCTTATGGAGGCTGCAACTGCACCAGTCAACAATCGTCACCAAGATATCAGATCTGGAGTGAAATGAATAAATTTTTGGGAAAGTTATGCCTCCACGTCTATGTGAGGCACTTTACATGTATACGTGTGTATTGTGAGTACTTCTATAGCAGTGCAAAATACTTTAAATTTTAGGTTCATATAAGGCGATTCTATGTATCATGTAGGCATACTTGGACTTTCATGTTTTTGAAATAATTCAAACCAAGATAGGACATCAAGAATGCAAGTTTAGTAATTACATTGACAAGGATGATGATTGTAATGGTTGATGATCAAGAGATCTCCTAGATCAACCATTCTCAATATATTTGCTTTATTATTCACAAGAAGGAAAAGATCGAGGACATTGCTTATAGTAATAGAGCTGGGTGGCTAAAGTTAATATACTTCTGGAGTTTATATTATCAATATATCCTAGTTAAAACTAAAAGATAATATGACTGATATGGTGAGCTAAACTTTATGCAACAAATTTTCAGCAAGTAAGAAGCACCATGTCCTATTATGAGCGCAGTTCGCACGAGAAAGTTGAGATCTACGAGGGTAGACTGGAAATGATAAATTCAGAAATGAACCTCATTGTGAGTGGCCACGAGTAGCCTGAATAGGTAATACAGGAGCTGCTATTCTTCCCGAGTTCACTGATTTGACTAGATCGGCAAGATGTTGGGAGCTTGGAGTTTTGTGGTAACAGGAGCTGTCTTTGGTTTGTGGTTTTAGGGGGTTGTCATTGTCTTCTGGGTTTTGGGACATCCATTTCTTGGGGATTTTTTCTGTTCTTTTCTTTTCTTTTCTGTTCTTTCCTCTTCTCATCTTTTTTTCTTTTTCTATTTTCTTTTTTCTGCTGTACATTCTCCTTTTCTCTTGCAATAAAATTCTTTGTTTTCGATCAAAAATAAATAAATGAGAAGCGCGTTAAAGGGCTTGAGCATGTTACTGAAGGCCAAAAATGGCAAAGAGGAAGTGTGAGTTTGTGCAGTTGGATGGTTCTAAAGGGCAGGGGAAAAGGTTTAACTTTTAAGAGGACTCTGATATAGTTGATGAGTAAAGATCTGAAGATAATTGACTTCATTGAAGACTGCTTTTGATAGGGTAGAATGAAGGAACAATGTCTCGAGAAACACATTTTCTATTGATGAATCAATCAATTGTTGTTTTGAAAATAGGATAATCTTCACCTTGTACAGTTTTATTTATTTAGTGGAATAATACTTTCTAATGGTAGTCTGCTTTGTTCTTGTAGAGGTGCCTGTGCTCCTTGTCCGCTGATGGTCACTATTTCATG
>JAUPMG010000001.1:25369427-25383828 GCA_031762675.1 Pachysandra terminalis
ATTCACAAAATAGTACTATTTTTGTCCCATTTGAATAAACATGGGTCGAGTCGGACTTGGACAAACACTATTAAACCCGAAGTTTGGGTCAATCCAAGCTCGGGCCAACAAAATTATTCTTATATATAAATTAAGGTCTGATGACCTCCTAATTAAGCCCTGAGTTGTATGGGCCCAGATAAAACCTAACTCCTGATTATGCTTTAGATTCTCAATACAAATAATTGGATGCAGGTGGAGAAACCTAGAATCCGGTTCATTCATTGAAATCGAAATTAATAAATATAGATTCTCAATACAATAATTGGGTGCAGGTAGAGAAACCTAGAATTGGGTTCATTCAATGAAATCGAAATTAATATATAGAGTTAGTATCTTTTTTTTGGTCTTAACCACGTGGTGTCCCCATACCCACTTAGGTACGGGACTAATCCACGTTCAGGGCGGGAGCATTAAAGGTAAACTCCTGGCCACGAATGTTTCTAGTGGGATTCGAATTCCAGACTAATCTTCTAAGACGCCCACTAGAGTCCAACTTGCTACCAACTGAGCCACACATCGGTAGTTAGAGTCGGTATCTTTACCTGTCTTGGATTTCAAATTCTAAAGTCTATATAAAGTACAAACACGGATAGACACATCCAATAATGAAGATGGAAGGAAAAAAAAAAAAAAGGAAGCCATGCAAGAAAGGTGGAGTCCAAGTCACCAGAACGTTGAGAAGGTGCGGGAGTAAAAGCGCAAGAGTGTTAAACTTGAAAATTACGTACGATCCATAGTGTCTATAGAGCGTCAATATAAATATTATATATATACATACAAATTATAATTTATATACAAAATATTTAAATTTTCATTCTTATGCTCAACCATGTTGACAAAAGGAAATAATGCGAGAGAAAAAATCTCAATTTATCCTCCTACCAACCTAATTTATCTTTATTTTCAGGATAAAACATATCTATTTTTATATTTTCATAAAATCTCTTAACAAATTATAAAAAAATCTCTTTATTTTTAGTAGTTTTACTCTAATCCGCATACTATAAAATTATAAATAGTATAAAACATATCTATTATTATATTTTCATAAAAACTCCCTCAAATATTACAAGAAAACTCATTTATTTAAACAATTTTACTTTAATCTACATCTATAAAAGTCAAATTCACAATTTTGAAAAGTCAAATATGCATATTGAGAATGTTTTCGTGCTCAGAACACAGATTCATGTTTTGAGCACCAAAACCCCCTTGTCACATGGATTGTGGGTGAACGCGTGGTGTGCTCACATGCCACAATCAATGATACAACTTTCATGCTTCTGATGATATGGATCTCTAAAATGCCTCCATGTGTTGCGAATATAAATTATGTATGGCATTTCTTGTGGCTTTTAATGTAAAATGACTGATGATTCAACCATAGTCGATTTGTATAGTGGCATCTTCATAATTCTGACATATCTCAAGTGTTTATATTTGGTTTTAGCCGATCACAACCATGTCATTGTGAAAGCTTACGAGGAAATGCCATAGACAATTTGGTTCAACCATGAGTTTATTATATCTAATCAAAGTTGGCAACGCAAGGCCCATTGTGTGCCCACGATGGCGGAGTTAAATGCCATGTCACTGCATCGACAATTGGTTCATGAGGGCGATTAGGGGTGTTAAACACCGTTTGCTCTAAAAGCTCAAGCTGTTCGAGAAAGGCACAACAATGTATATCAAATGGCTCAATACCCTCCCACACATGCGGGCTCCACACGGGAATAACACATCCGTGGGAGAACACAGGGCACCGAGGCAAACACACATCCGCACGGGAATAGCACATCCGTGTGAGAATAAACACAGAAATATAGGCCCCCGGGGTTTAATCACTTGGCCTCCCGCTCTGATACCATGTTAAACACCGTTTGCTCTAAAAGCTCAAGCTGTTAGAGAAAGGCACAACAATGTATATCAAATGGCTCGATAAGGGGTGATAACGGGTCGGGCTAAGTTGGACCATAATCTAAATATAAGAGCACTTTTGTTGGTCAAAGTTTGAGCTTCGAGCTTAACAATGCTTGCCCAAGCCCGTCCATGGTATCATTTGCCAAGCCTGAGCCTATCCTAGGCTCATTCAACTTGTAAAAATATTTGAGGTCAAGCACGACTCGTAAAAGAAAAGGATCGACTAGAAAAAAAAGCCTAAACTAGTACAATTGCAATAATATTATAATTGATTATTATTATTGCTACATGTATTATAATATATTATTATGTGTGTTTAAAATTAATATGTAGTATACCAAATATGAATATGGATATATAATCTCATATCAAAATTGAGCCAACCTTTAACCGAGTCAAGCTTATCCAAGCTTAGCTCAAGCTCCTTAAAATAACGAGATTTTTTTTTGGGCTCAAGCACGGTTCGTGAGCCTAATTATAGAGTTCAAGCTCAGCTTATACGAGTCGAGCTGGCTTGGCTCGTTGACGGCCCTAAGGCACTGTCTAGAAGTTTTCGTGTAACCCACATTGGTTTGAATACAAAGAACATCAAAGAAAATGTGGGGTTCACCCCTTTTATGAGAAAATGAATGATGAATTTTTTTTTTTTTCTTTCTTGATTAGTCTAAAAATGTGTTGTGAGAATTTATAAGGGTTGACATAGCATAAATATGACTTATGGTATAAGGGCATAATTATAAATTATACTCTTTGATTCTTATAATTTTCTTGTTAATTATGTTCCCGATTCTTATGATTTTTTTGCTAACCAAGCGCAACATTACATAATTTTCATTAATAATAATGCATTTTCGAATAATGTTAGGAAAGTTATTTTCTTTATCGTTTACATTAATTTTCAATACTTAATACTTTGGGTAAATTCCACAAACCACCCTTGAAGTTTGGTATAATACCCATATACATCCTCAATCTTTCTCAAAAGAACAAATACATCTACTCTACTGTCTCCATTCGGATATGGACCTTCTCTACATTAATGGCACTAACGAAACTTAACGGAAATCATCAATTTTTACACGTTTTAGACTGTTTTACTCTCGTGGCTAAACCTACTACACCATCACCACCACCACTAACCACCACCATCGTTTAGTGGTGGTGGTGGTGCAGTGATAGGTTTAAATACAAGGGTAAAATAGTATAAAAGATGTAAAAATTGATGATTTCTGTTAGTGTAGGAGAGGTCTATATTCGAATGGAGATGGTAGAAGGGATGTATTTGTCATTTCGAAAAGGATAGGGAAAGTTAACCTAGTGGGGTTGGTCTAGTGGTTGGACACTAGATCCCAAGGTGGCTGCCTCGAGTGGAGGTGAAAGATCCCGAGTACGAGTCCAGCACCTCGGAAAAACTCTCTAGGCCAGCGATTTACCAATGCCCACCCATCGCGACAGTGATTAGCCTCTTGGTTGTCAGCTTTGGAGAGACACTGGTCTTAGACAAAAAAAAAAAAACCAAGAAGGATAGGGAAAGTTTATACCAAACCTTAGTTTACCTAATATTTCTCACAGTATTTTCTCAAAATTTCTCGAACTTTCTTCGAAACCAAACGGGGCTAAAGAAACCTGGTTGGGGTTTCTAGTATTTCTTTGCGCCAACGGGTCCAAAAAAGGAAGAAAGTTTCCCATAACGTTTGATGTTTCATCGTTTCCGAATTCTAAAATCAAATATTTACCGGGATTCTCTCTTTTCTCTCTAATCAAAAGATTGAAAACACTTCTCCCCTTGTGATCCTTCCCTCTCTCCTTGTTACTCTCCCTCTCTCTCTCTCTTTTTTGTTTCATACGAGCAAACTCTCTGGTGTACTGTGATTCGTAAATTTAGGGTTTCTGAAATGGTTGGTATGATGAACGCCGGTTTGAGAGAGAAGGCCGCTAGTCTCACGAACTCGGCGAGAAACGCCATGGATATACCTTCGAAGCTCGAGCACTTGCGTCAATTAAAGGAGCTTTTGTTGCAGAGAGATCCGTCTCTGCTGCCAGAAATTGTTCCTCGACTCCTCGAATTTCAAGCTGATCGATATAGTCCGGTTCGCAAGTTCCTTGCCGAGTATGTGCTCTCGATTCTACTTCAGTTGCTTTTTTGTTTTTTCTTATTTTTTTTTCTTTTTCGTATGATTTTGTTGTTCCTTGTCCGTATCATGAACGAATTACTTCGAATGAAAATTATAGGTTGGTTCCTTGTCTATTAGCGAATCGTTCAGTGAATTTAATTAATTCTTTGATATAGCAATGCATTAGTGCGTTCTATTTGTCACCAAATGTTGCTGGAGACCAACATTTCTTGATGGAGAAGAAGAGTAAGAGCTCTTTAGATGTCAATGTTAATGAAACGAACCACTGTGAAAGGGAGTAAAACAATCCACAACGACAATGTCCCTATAGAAAGAAGCATTTATATATAAAGACTTGCTGATTGTAAACGAACATAAAGATTCTGTCCTGCAAGTCAACTAATAAGTGAAAAACAAATTAAAGTCAAAAAACACTATAACATCCTACTAACATCTTAACTAGAATTGTCATGCGGTTTTGGGAGATGACCAACTAAATGATCCAATGGGTATGCCAATCGGTCCATGAGTCGGCTAGAATATTCATAGTTGTGGAGTTCCCAGTAAATCACTTGCTGTGTTTGTCTTGGCTTCAGGTTAGATAAAAGCTCATGGGTTTGGCCCTTGGGCTGTTTCTACATCATTCTCCCATGCTTGAGAGAATTTGACTCGATCACGTTAAAGGAATGCAGCTTTGTCACTATACTGATTGCTTTGTCACCATTAAATATAGAGCTGGAAACTTATAGCTTGATTTGCTAACCTGCTTGAAGCTGCATTATTCTAAATGTGTTTAAGTTGGCTTGGCATGAGGTATTAGTACCATAAGGGCATATCAAACGTGCTCACATAGTTAATGGATTGGGTGGGTTAGGTCTATAGTGTGAGTTCATCAACCAGACCCAACTAGATCCCTATTTGGGTGAGTTTGATGGCCTCTCTAGTATGCACTGTTCAAACTTGAACCTGTTTCAAGCCATTATCATCTTGAATTAATTTCAATTTTAACTTTAGGCGAGGATTGAATGTCTCTGTTCAGCGACATGTTGCAAACATGGCTGAAAAATAAAAGAAAAAAGGGAAGGAGGGGGGGACATAGGGGAAAACAAGTCTTTTTGTCGTGAAACTTTAGAATGATCGAATGAAGGGCTAAATACATTTTAAAAACCTAAAATATGACACAAACAATGCGTATATGATGAATGACATATATTTATGTATATAGTGAATGATTATCGGCATTTGAAAAATAGAGATATCATTCAAGATGAATTCATTAGAGCTTAAACAAGATAAATAGATCCATTAAACACAATAAAATTGTTGAAATAAAGTAACACGATTACATAAAATAAACAAATTTAATAAGGAGATAACAGCACCTGTACATATACATTACGTCCATAAAGAATGGTGCCTCAACTCAATGTCATCCTCATCACTCCCACCCCTCTACTGATCATACTGAATTGTTTCTATATAATAAAAATATGACCCCCAATCCATAGTATGATGGTATCGCTCAATGTAATCGCACAGTATGATGTTACCGCTCTATGTAATCTCACGTATCTTTGGTGTTCATCTGGAGTAACGGTCGTCATGATCCCCATAGGTGGATGTAGGGGATAAGGGATGGTGATGGCACTGGTAGTATGGGACTCCAAAATCCTAGGTAGAGTAGGGTAAGATCCATGTGGATATGGCCGTCCTTGTACATCATATCCTGGGATGTATGTTCGACGGAAAGATGCCATATCCTTACTCTCCCCTTCCCTTGCCATATTACCCGCCATACTATTCATAATCACATGTAAGGTATGCTCTTGACTCCTATGGACCATAACTCCCAATCTCAGATGGCGGATTCCTACAAAAAAAAAAAAAAAAAACAAACTCAGATGGCGGATAGTTCCCTTTAGCACCACCATATCTTCGGGAATATCCACGCGATGAAGTAGATGATGAATCCTGCTGTAAATGAACAACATCTATCAATCCAAGGTTATGTGATATGGAACTCTCATCATGGATACTAATATGTTGCCTCCCCTTTCCTTCCCCCTTCTGCTGGAAATACTGCATAGGCTTACTGTGGGGACGTGATGGGTGACTAGCATGATTCGAGTCGTGGGTGTGCAAACTGTGTCTTAGATTTTGTGAGTGATGATAGTGAGCTGGGGTTTTGTAAGTAGTTGAATAAGGGTTGTATTGTTTTTGCTGGCCAATTTTATACTTTTCGTGTACAGAAGGTTTAGCCTTATTTCCTCTTGTATATTTCTATACAATTAAATATGTACATCTTATTTAACAGTACCCTAAAAAAAAAGAAAAAAAAAACTGCCAATTCAACATCTCTTTAGCCTATCTTTTCCGGGGTTAAAGTTTGTACGTATAACAAATGCTTTCAGTTGTGGTGTCCATGCGGTGAGTTAGTTTTGTGATAATAATTTTCTGTGAAAATTTTATTCTACTAAGCTATTCCCAATTTAATTACCACCTTTGTTCCTTCTTTTCCTTACTGTTCTTAGACTAGAAAGCTATCAGTTAAAATTTAAGTGATTGTGATTTTTCTATTAATGCAGGATGATTGGTGAAATTGGATTAAATCACATGGACTTCTTACCTGAAATTGCACCCGTTTTGATGAATTTTTTTAAAGATGATGCACCAGCTGTTGGTCGACAGGCTATAACTACTGGGACAACAATATTTCGTTGTACTCTTGAAAATGTTGCAATTCAGGTGGGTTTATATTCCTGATTTTGATTCTGTTATGTGGGAGATTAAGATCTTGTAATTTTCCTAGACGTCTTTAATCTCAAACATTAACTGTATAAATAATGATTCAAGTATACTGTCATTTTAGGATATTTTTTTGGATGAATATCATCTTAGGAAATTTGAATTGTGCTAAAGATAGTCTATTTCCTTGGAGCCTTTGATCTGAAGTTTTTTGGAGAGAATACTAATCTTTCCTTTCAAACTCACATGTTATTGATCTCCATAAGTGTTTCTTCTGTCCCATGTCTTCACAAATATTTATCTAGACTTGTTTATTTGACTGCACAATCAAATGCCTTCCTAGACGCTCTACTTTTGTAGAGTTACAAACTTTGTCCCACATTCTCCTCATTTCCATAATTTCTGCATAAAGCCATAAACTTGTCCCACTTTACTATTTGATATCTTGTTTTTGTTTGTGTTGCTGCATACAATGCTTTTGGGACATCTTCAAACATTTTCTCTTTACAAATCCTGAAGAATTTGTTTTGATTATTTGTTTATGTGATGCTTCAGGGTTTTTACACTAGTAACTTGGATGATATACTTGAATCATCATGGGCATGGATGCTAAAGTTGAAGGACACAATATATTCGATAGCGTTTCGGGTAATCAATCACTTTTTGTTGTAAGATCTGTTCATTCATTTAGATGCAATGCATGGTCTGATTATTTGGAACAAACACGTTTACAAGCCTGGAAATGACGGGATGCGGTCACTAGCAGTGAAGTTTGTGGAAGCCATTGTTCTTCTTTATACACCAGATCCTAATGGGTCTTCGGAGCCACCTCCTTATCAAGCATGCAATGGTAAAATGAATTTCTTTTGCACTACAAACAATAGACGTGGTAACTTTAGCTATAAATATGGTCAAATTATCTGGTCATTTTTTCACTATTGTTATAGCTTTGGCACCTTTTTTGTAGGACAATTAACAGGATTCAACATAACATGGTTACGTGGAGGTCATCCCGTGCTCAATGTTAAAGATTTATCTATTGAAGCCAGTCAAAGCTTGGGTTTATTGCTTGATCAGCTTAGGTTTCCATCAGTGAAATCTCTTAGTAATTCATTCATCATCGTACTTATTAATAGGTATGTGATCTTTGCCTGCCAATTTTTTATTTATTTTTATCAGTAAAATATTCATTGTATTAATATATCGTACCGAACTATACAGAATATGTATCTATACCCCTTACATTATCCCTCTATAATAAATATTCATTTCCTGCCACTTATGGTAGCAACTTGTTTGGTAAATGAACTATTTCTTTGTAGTGAATACTTTCTGTATAGTTTCTCCATAAAAATTCTTGGAGTTGTATTGGGATGATTAAGCATGGCTTGTATGGGATCAGTAAATCACAACTTATTATAGGAAATACAACTTAACATAGCTACTGTACTTGGTCAAACTTGATAATGTCGACATCGCCAGGCATCGCAAGCGACATTTTGCCCACATGTTTAAGGGAAAAATGAAAATTTATCTCTAAATACTTGAATTTAAGGCTGGAACTTATTTATACCTACATAAATGGTAAGTACATCAACATATATTAGAATATGATAAAACAATGTATACATAATAAAGATTCCATAATGAGAGAAGTTTGTTGTATGCTATCAAGTGTCGACTGTCAACATAAAGTATATTATAATGCTATAGTAGAATGCAAGTGCACTTAAAAGTCATGAAAGCTATGAAGTTTAAGAATAATAAAGATAAAGCCATCTCATATAATTATCACACCTCTCCGGCATTCCTTGTGGATTTGATGTACTATACATTATAAGTTATGACTTAATCTTGATTATTTTTAAACTTTGTGACATTTATGACTTTTATGTTCATTTGCATAATGTTATTTACATTATCTATACGTAATGTTGACAGTTGATATTTGATAGCATGCATGCAAAATTCTCTCATCAAAGGATCTTTATTATCTATGCATATTTTTAATCATTTTTCTAATATATTTTGAAGTATTTATCACTTATTTAAGCATAAAAAAGGTTGAGCCTTAAATTCAAGCATTTGAGGATAATTTTTCCACTTTCCCTCGGTCAAACTGGTAGAAATTTCCCTCATGTCGGCTATATATCGACAACATTGCCCCACTTTTCTATCAAACTAGGAGAGATATCTCGTGTCGCCGATATGTCGCTGACATTTGGTGAATTGGAATGGGAAAAATTGATATTTTTCAATTTCTACATATATCTCATGTCGCTATTGTCTGAAATGATGGCGATATGTTGCGACATGTTGCCGATATTGCAAACAATGGAAACATGTGAAACAGTGAAAGATACAAGTCATGATGTACAGACAAGTGGCATCTGTTTTATGGTTCTCTATCAATGCTCGGATGTTATGCATTTTGCTTCTGGTAGCTGTTTTTGAAAGATAAAATGATTGATTGTAAGATTATATGAAACATTTTTTAAGAAAGTTTGAATTACTTGATGGTATGTACATTTCTTGCTCACGAAAGAGAAGTTGAGAATTTGTAGCGTTTTCTCTGTCAACGAAGACTCCCCTTTTTTTGTTTTTTTTTTTTGTCATTTTCTGCTGAAATACGTGGTATGTGCTTTCAGAAAATTTCCTCCATGACAAGTCCAGTGTCTGATGTACTGTGGTAGCATGTCCAAAGACTTAATTAGGGATTGGTTGACTGACCAAACATGTGTGAAATGTCTTGAATCCTCTAAAAGAGCATCAATCACTGCCTCTGTAGCAGAGTCATGAGGTTTTCTGCAATATATGCATCAAAATGTTGCCAAGTGCATTCTTTTTTCTGTCATTTATTTAATGTAAGTTATGGAATTGTTTGCTTTTACTTTTCAATCTGTCCGTGTGCCTGATTTGACATCCTTTAACAGTGTTTCATCAGTTGCAAAGAAAAGGCCTGCATTTTATGGACGTATTTTACCAGTTTTATTTGGGCTGTATCCATCAAGTTCTTTGATAAAAGGAATGCAAGTGTCTGGTGTACATCATGCTTTGAGGAACGCCTTCCTTTCGTTCTTGAAATGTACACATCCGGGTGCTGTTCCGGTATTTCTTTTCCCTTTTTGTATATGAATTCTATATTTATTTTTTTATGTGTCAGGCTGAAGTTCTTTTAAGCCATTACGACTAAATTTTTTCTTTGGAATGTTGCAATTGCCGTGATTGTCTTTTTTGGGAAAAATTCTACGTGCTTGTAGTTGATTATGCAATTTCCATATGGTGCTTCTATTATTACCTTTGCTGTTAAGTATTTTTTCCACGGACTATCTATGTATATTATCCTCCCCTATGATTATTTACTCATTCTTTATTGTATTAGGAAAAGACACCTAGAGGGTTTTTTTTTTTTTTTTTTGAAATAAAAGAAAAGGAGTAGGAAGAATTACAATCACAGGGGTTGCTCACACCCAGTCATGCTGGCCCTAAAACTATAGGGCCAGAAGTACAATGTCTACAACAGCAATACTCTAAGCAAATAATAAAAAGATGGCCTGAATTTTCCAATTGGAACAAAATGTTCTGTTTGGACTGGTATCCGGAACAGAACAGACCTTTGCAGATAGAGCTCTTCTTATATTTTCCTTGATGCCATCCAGTATGAATTCTTTATCCTTGCACTGGGTCTTGAATATCCTAGCATTTCTTTCTTGCCAAAGGAAGTATATAACAGCATTGAAGCTAAGACAAAGGGGTCCTAGCCTTGATATCAGTGCCACATAAGTGTTGGGAGCACCAATTTACTTTTTCACTCCAAGTGAGTGCTGTTCTGGAAATACCAGAAGTTAGAAGAAGGTTATGCCAAACCCAGGAAGAGAAAGGGCATTCAAAGAATAAAAGTTCCCCAGATTGAGGTGAAGAGTTACAAAAAGAGCAGCAAGAATGACTGATGATACCCATTTTCAGCAGTTTGTCCTCAGTTAGGAGCCTCCCCCTCAAAGCAAGCCAAGATATAAATCTGTACTTGGGCACAGCCCCTTTAAACCAGATAAGGGGGGCTTAGTTCACAGGTTGGCTGTGACTCCTGCATTTTTCCCAAGTCTCCTTAATGGTGAACTCCCCAGATTTTGATGGGATCCAAGTCAGTTTATCCAAAGGGTAGTTGTTCAAGGGGATGGAAAGTGGCTGATCCCAAAGAAGCTACAGGTTAGGGTCATTACCAACCAACCATTGTCTTTCTTGAATCAACCTGTCCACTCTGTCTTCAATATTGAAACCAGCCCTATGAATAAGTCTAAGGGTGATGTGGGATATGTGAGGGCTGTTGGGATGCCACATATCCCACCAAAGCCATATGTCCTTGCCATTTGCCACTTTGAAATGTTGACACCTAGAGGTTGGTTTTGCTTGTCATGAAACTATTTACCGTCTAGATTGAAGAACCTAGGTACGTCATGAAATTGAGAGAAAAATAAAAGGTATTTTCCTCGTAAACTGAAGTGACCAATTTTATTCAAAATATAGCATGCGTACTAGATTAAAGACATTAAAGGCATGGGAAAAGCTCGATTAATGAAACAGAAATGGTTTTGATTTGCTAAACTTTCAACAACTTGTTCTTTTCCATGAAATGTATCACTAATTGGGATGATGGGGTTGATGAAGTACCAGTATCTCGAGGATCATGATGGTCTTCTGCATGAGGGATCGAGAATAGTTTTCAGTCTGAGTATTATAGAAATGTAATCAGGAATTCCTTGTATGGTTGTTTTGATAGGCATGAGTTTGAGCAACGCCTTCTGTTGTAACTTGTAATACTATAAAAGAGGGAGAAACCGGCTACTCACATTCCTGTGAAATTTCCAAGGCTTTCCACTTTTGGCGTTGAGATGTTATTTTATTACGTTCTTATATCAAGTTTGAAAAGTTGTAGAACTCATATATGACCAGTTATTCTTAGTGGAACAGAATGTTGGGCAACTAAGAAGAGCAACATCGAGGATGAGAGTGTAGCCAAGATGGATGGATTCAAAGATTATGAAAGATAGAAATAAAAATGATTGCATTCAAAAGTCTCTCGAAGTAGTCCCTGTAGAAGATTAATTATAGGAGATTAAGTCAAATGGTTTGGGCTTCTTAAAAGAATCAATGAACTGGCGAGGAAGTGAGTTTGTGCAAGTGAAAGAAGCTAAAAGAGTGAGAGGAATCCTAAGAGAACATGGACAGAAATGGAGAGGGAAGATCTGAAGACATGTAATTTTTATGAACTGCAATTTGATCGACTTGAATGGAGGAAAATTCATGCTGTCAGAACATAGTTATTTGGGGTAAGCAATGCTAGTTGATTGATATGTCTATAATAAGTTTAAAATGGCTAGGAATTGTTTTCAACCTTAGCATAAAGAAAACTTTTTTTTGACATGAGAGCTTCTATGGTATGTTGAGCTTGATGGAAGAGATTCACCTCAAAGCTGCAGGATTCTTGGCATGTACCAAATTCCCCATCACTTTAAGCAAAATAATAGTTATTTTTTTTTCCCTTTTTAGTGTTTTGAAGAGATGAGATCACTACTGATTTTCCTTGACATGAGTGCATTTGTCTCTCCCAACCATGTCTTTTATGCTGCAGATAGGTGATATGCTTGTAAATGTACTTGCGTTAATGATTCTTTTGGCATGTCGATACCAAATAAGTAAATGTCAGAATTGTTGTGATGATAAAGTGGAGGATCAAATATCGTGAAGCATGGACACCTCTACAAAATAGATGGTCTTACGTACATACACATCTTGTTATGATGCAGTGCAAACATTTAGATATAGGATTTGTCATAATTTTCCGGGTGTTTGTCTCCATAGAATGCCTACCTGGTTTCTATATATATTTTTTTTATCAGTAACGCCTACCTGGTTTCTATCAAAACTGATTGCTTTTTCATTGGAATATATATTTTCTCTTGCCACCCAGTGGAAGCTTCTTTCGATAGTTATCTGTTTCGGCATTTTTGCTATTGAAAGAACCAAAAGTGTATGACTTGGATAATCTTCTCTTTATTGTTAATGTCCAATGAGACTCGTTTCCCAAAATACCTTTTATACAAATCAAATTACAGTTAAAATTTTATGGTGTAGGGCTTATTAATATTTTCTTTATAGGTTAACCATAAGAATAATGTGTTAGAATATCAAGAACCCTAAGAAAATCAGAACATGCTAAAATTCTTCGTATCCCCCATCTAACGGCATACTTATGTCATTTAAATAGTAACGTAGCTGGATACTGACTTCTAGGTTTTTTTGGTGGAGAAAGAAAATGTTATGGTTTCAAGTTATATGGACAAAGATGTATGTTACATCCTTTTCATCTATAAATATTATAGTTTAAATTAAATATTAACATATACTACTTTTCTGTTTAACTAAGCTTCTATATTACCTGAGTCTAAACTCTAAAGATGTATCCTTTTTCAGATTTTGTAGATGATAGTGGTGAGTTTGGCTCCGTGCTATATGGTTTTTGTACTTTTTTATTTTTTGTGTATACGATATATAAAATCATTACTTTCTACCGATGAAAAAGGTTATATGTGCATGTTCACCCAAAATTCCAACATATCTAAGTTTTAAGCTCTTAAGTGGATATTCTAATTCAATTGTTCAGTGATGTTTTAATATAATTTATTTTTTCTTTCCATTCTCATCATCCTGATTTCTATCAGTTTTCTCTTTCTCTTCATATTAAATTCTTTTTTTGTTTAATTTCATTTAGTAAATATTTCTAAATGAAATATTTACATTCTCTTTCCATTCTCTTTTTGATATTTTGGGCTTAGGGCTCTATTAATACGAAGACTTTTATCGATAAAAAAAAAATTAATTCCATATATGTCATTTTTTAATGTTTTTTTTTATCTCTCGCCTTTACAATTCGTGACCTATTTACAATCCGTGTTGCTTTCCTTGGGCAGTTCAATAGTGAACAGATAATTCATGGAGCAACAAAATCTTAAATAAACAGTCAGCAGCAATTTTTTTTTCTTTTTTTATTCCTCTATACTCGTGACAAAGTAATAAGTTAAAATTCTATAGAAATACAGTCTATATCATGAACACAACACAGAAATTCCAATGACCAGCTGCGATTCTATTTATATAGCTTCCTCAGATACGATTATAAAAACAGCCATGTTTTCTATGGACTTCAACCAGGTTTGAAGCTCTTGAATTAGAATCAGGTATGAGTTATGATTGCATGCCCATTGCTGTGCCCACAATAGGAAAAAGCATGCTCAACTCCATCATTCTTGGAGGGGAGGCATTTTGGAAGTAAAAATCTAGATTAAAATGGGTCAAGGAGTAAGAGCGAAGCACCTCTTCCTTTGACAGAGTGTCTAATGCGAGTAAAAGAAAGCATATTTTCTTTTGTCTGATTACAGATAAGGGGTCATAAGATGAATACCCCACTCAGATAGAGTAGGTACTCTCTGAATTTTATACTAAGCTCATTTGTTTTGTCTGGGCAGCTTTAGGAGTCGAGGAGGTAATTATTATTATTATTTTTGGTTCGGTAACGAAGAATT
>JAUPMG010000001.1:25383928-25400269 GCA_031762675.1 Pachysandra terminalis
TCCCTTAATCGATTGATCTCATTGAAATAGACTCTCTTGGGCGACAATCCAATTTCCCAGCACAGAAAACTGTCCCCCACTGGACCTCAAACCGCAGAAGAATTTCCTGCCGCCGGAAATCGATTCGTAGGGAATATTAGGTTCGATTGCGATTACCTGACCTTTTTGGTAGCATTCAATGTTCTGCGAGGTTTCTCCGGCGAGGATGCCTCAAACCGTGCCGGAGCCGTAACTGATAGCGATAGTGGAACCCGAGCCAAGGCCATTGACGTGTAGTAGTAACGGCGAGATGACAACGACGGTAAGAATGAGAACAGTAATGGATGGATGAATCGACGTCATCTGATTGCGTGGGATTTAACGGCGAGGGTTTCTTCTTCCCTTTTTCTCTTCATCATTGACGAAGAAGAAAGAAAGAGAGATGTAGAGAGAGATGAAGGTGAGTAAAAGAGAGCAAGAAAGGAAAGAAATAAACAGAGAGAACGCGTGGCCCGTTGAAACTGGGATTTGAAGGTATCTCATTAAATGACTGACGCAGTGAACTCAAAATGCCAAATCAACAGTAAAAGCTCAAAACGAGAGAGAGAACTTTTTCCTGTTCGTCACCTTAGCCTTTCTTGTAGTAACTAGGAAGACCATTCTCTTCTTCATGGATTTCTATTTTACGTGACGAAAGAATTCTACCCTTCTTTATTTTTTATTTTATTTTCTTTTTTTTTTTAATCCAAAGTTCCAACCACAACCTAAATGACAAAAATACCCTAATGTCCTCTCTCAATAGCGTGGCCATGTGCTTATTGTTACTGTTCTATGAAACAGTTCTTTGTAGTTGGCACGTACTTAAGATGTGCGGCTGTCAACTGTGAAAGCGCATAGGTAGTTATTCTTTTATAATCAATGTGTCACATCACTCAGTCCTCGGGGATTCTTTCGCAGGGTACTCGTGGTCTTTTTCTCTTTTGGTAAATGATCCTGGTAACCTGCGACTCGTATGATGACACAATTCTCCTTTTTCTGTTACCGTATCATTAAAGGTTATTTTTGTTGTTCTAAGCAAGGATTGTAATGTCAATGTTGGTAAACTGATAAGATTTGAGACATGTCGTAACATCGGAAAAAAAAAATATTTATTTATGTTTTTATATTATAGGATATTTTTTTTAAAAAATATAGTTTTTACCTAGTGCCACAAGGAAAAGGAAAATATGACGATTATCCAAGGATTTCGTGTCGGCAGTTCTAAAATCGTCGACATGTCGATGACATTGAAAACACTGGTTCTAAGTTCCCAACACAATGTCTCCATATTGGGGATTTAACGGTAATTATGATTTCACTAACCCATGTGGGACTCAATACCTAGGACTACAAATTTTGGTAAATGGGCCACGGATTAAGCCTAGGGGTGGTAATGGGTTGGGTGACCCGTCTGGACCAATCAGCTTAGTTCTATGTTTGGCGAGTTTAGGCAGGAGTTAGTAGCCCGTAGGGTCAAGTCGAGCTAAAATTTAAGGCCCAATCAGTTTTTTGAGTCATATTTGAATTTATATTAAACTAGTTCGACCCATGATTATTGAGTAATATATATCTTTTACTTAAATCTATCATTATTTTATAATTGTAGCTTAGTGGTGAGAAGCCCATATTTTGTTTGTGGAGGCTTGGGTTCGTAATAACAAAATAATAATATTTTTGTCCCATTTGAATAAAACATGGGCGGACTCAGGTTTGGACAAATACTGTTAAACTCAATGTTTGGATCGGGCCAAACTCAGACCAACAAAATTGCTCTTATATATAAATTATGGTCCGACTCAAACCCGGCCCATTGCCACCCCTAATTAGACCCTGATCTGTGTGGGCCCAGATAAAACCTAACTCTTGATTATGCTTTAGATTCTCAATACAAATAATTGGATGCAGGTAGAGAAACCTAGAATCGGGTTCATTCATTGAAATCGAAATTAGTATATAGTCAGTCAGTATCTTCACTTGTCCTGGATTTCAAAGTTGTGAAGTTTATATGAAGTACAGGAAGCCACGCAAGAAGGGTAGAGTATTTGTTGGTGTCAGGATGCTTGGCATGCATTTATGCGTATTGGTGAACGTGTGGTGTGCTCACATGCTACAGTCAACAGCGAGGATCTTTTGTGATCCGGATCACAGGAAACCTCTTGTGATCTGCTACATGAGATCGACACTTGTTCATAATTGGGCCCCATTAAGAAAGCTCACCTATTACTTTAAAAACACAAAAAATAGGTGAATCTTATGGGGCCCACAAGCAGTACAGCTTGAGTCCCTTAAGACAGGTGTTGATCTCTTGTCGCGGATCATAAAAGATCCTCAGTCTACAATCACTGATACAACTTTCACGCTTTTGACAATATGGTCCCCTAAAATGCCTCCATGTGTTGCAAATAGAAATCATGTATATCATTTCATATGACTTTTAATGTAAAATGACTTATGATTCAACCATAGAGGATTTATGTAGAGGCATCTCACAATTCTGAAATAACTCAAATGCATTATATTTGGTTTTAGCTGATCACAACCATGCCATTGAGAGGCCACGGGAAAATGCCATAGACAATTTGGCTCAACCATGAGTTTATCATGTCTAATGAAAGTTAGCCACGCGAGGCCCATTGTGTACCCACGATGGCAAAGTTACATGCCTGTCACCGCATCAACAATTGGTTCAAGACGGTGATTCGGGATGGCAACGAGCCGGGCTAAGTTGGGCCATTATCTAAATATAAGAGTAATTTTGTTGGTCTAAGCCCGAGCTTCAAGCTTGACAATGTTTGCCCAATCCCATCCGTGGTATCATTTGCCAAGCCCAAGCTTGTCCTAGACTCATTCAATTTCTTTTTCTGGCTCAGGCTCGTTAAAATATCTCAGACTCAAGCTCGGCTTGTAAAAGGTTTGATTCGAAAAAAAAAAAACTTATTTTAGTACAATTACAATAATATGATAATTGATTATTATTATTATATGTATTATAATATATTAATACGTGTGTTTAAAATTAATATGTAGTATACCAAATATGAATATGGATTTATATTTTCATATAAAAATCGAGCCAACCTTACCCAAGTTCAGCTCAAGCTCGTTAAGATAACGAGATATTTTTGGTTCATGCCTGGTTTGTGAGCCAAATTCCAAGTTCAAGTTTGGCTTATATGAGTTGAGCTAGCTTGGCTGTTGACTGGCCTTAAGGCACCATCTGGATACTAAGAAAGTGCAAAAAAATGCTAGAAAGTGCACTTTTATTGTATCTGGTTTTGATTTGGTTACCAATATTATAAAATAAAAGGTGGAGTCGACCATTTTGTGAGAAAATGAACGATGACAAACTTGCTTTTTTTTTTTTTTACAAGATTAGTCTGAAAATATACTGTAAGAATTAATATATATATATATATATATATATATATATATTTTGTTATCTTCTTCCTACATTGCTGTTCCAAAACATATAAATTTATAAGGGTTGACATAGAATAAATATATGGCTTATGGTATAAGGGCAGAATTAAAAAATATGTTCGTGATTCTTATAATTTTCTTGCTAATTATTTTCATGATTCTTATGATTTTATTGCCAACCAAACGCACCATTCAATAATTTTCATTAATCATCGTGCATTTTTCGTGCAATTCCCAAACAAAGTCAAGAAAGTTATTTTAACATTTGTTTACTTTGATTTTCATTACATATTACTTTCCCACAATTATTTCTTACATTATGTTCTTGTATTTTTTTCTATTTTTAAAAACTTGTGAGTAATTCGGAACACTCGATCGAGTTACTCGGATCGGTAGATTGGCTGGTTAACTCACCCTAAAAATCAGGAAGAGGTTAACCAGCTAGTCACTAGAAAACTCGATCGAATTTTACGAGTTTGTAGATCATCTAAAAATGTATTAATAATATTCTATATATATATATATATATATATATATATATTATAAGTGTAAATTGTATGGGTTAGTCTTAAGTCATAAAAGATTATTATTATTAGTCATAATAGGTTATTCATAAATTATTTAAATATGTCTTCAAGATTTTTCTGTATTTTCTATAATTTCTCATATCTTTTTAATTTTTATTATTTTTTTAATAAATATTTTTATATTTTATATAATTTTTCTCATATTTTTTTAACTTTATTATATTTTTAATATATTAATTTATTTTTGTACTAACGAACGGGGCCAAGAAAGAAAGGTCCCATCTACGTTAGAGCTGAGGCGCAATAGTAACGTTTCCGAATTCTAACATCAAATACTCACCGGGATTCTCCATATTCTATCTAATCAAAAGATTCAAAACACTTCTCCCCTTCCGAGAACTCTCTCTCCTCGTTACTTCCCCTCTTTTTTTCTCATACGAGCAAACTCGCTGGTATACTGTGATTCGTAAATCTAGGGCTTCTGAAATGGTGGGTATGATGAACGCGGGTTTGAGAGAGAAGGTCGCGAGTCTCACGAACTCGGCGAGAAACGCCATGGATATACCTTCGAAGCTCGAGCACTTGCGTCAATTAAAGGAGCTTTCGTTGCAGAGAGATCCATCTCTGCTGCCCGAGCTTGTTCCTCGACTCCTCGAATTTCAAGCTGATCGATATAGTCCGGTTCGCAAGTTCCTTGCTGAGTATGTGCTCTCAATTCTACTTCAGTTGCTTTTCTGTTTTTTTCTCAATTTTTCTCTTTCTTTTCCGTATGATTTCGTTGTTCCTCGTCAGTATCATGAACAAATTACTTCGAATGAAAGTTATATGTCGGTTCCTTGTCTATTAGAGAATCGTTCAGTGAATTTCTTTAATTCTTTGATATAGCAATGCATGAGCGTGTTCTATTTGTCACCAAATGTTGCTGGAGATCAAAATTTATTGATGGAGAAGAAGAATAAGAGCTCTTTAGATGTCAATGTTAATGAAACAAGCCACCGTGAAAGGGAGTAAAACAATCCACAATGACATATAGAAAGAAGCATATATATATATATATATAAAGACTTGCTATTTGTAAACGAACATAAAGATTCTGTCCTGCAAGTCAACTAATAAGCGAAAAACAAATTAAAGTCAAAAAACACTATAACATCCTAACTAGAATCATTACGCGGCTTTGGGAGATGGACCAACTAAATGATCCAATGGGTATGCCAGACGGTCCATGGGTGGGCTAGAATATTCATAGTTGTGGATTTCCTAGTAAATTACCTGCTGTGTTTGTCTTGGCTTCAGGTTAGAAAAAAGTTAATGGGTTGGGCCCTTGGGCTGCTTCTGCATCATTCTCCCATGCTTGAGAATTTGACTCATTCGAGTTAAGGGAATGAAGCTTTGTCACTATACTGATTGCTTTGTCACCATTAAATATAGAGCTGGAAACTTATAGCTCGATTTGCTAACCTGCTTGAAGCTGCACTATTCTAAATGTGTTTAAGTTGGATTGGCATGGGGTATTAGTACGATGGGCCTATCAAACATGCTCACAGAGTTAATGGATTGGGTGGGTTAGGTCTATAACATGAGTTCATCAACCAGACCCAACTAGAACCCTATTTGGGTGAGTTTGATGGCCTCTCTAATATGCACCCTTCAAACTTGAACCTGTTCCAAGCCATTATCATCTCAAATTAAATTCCATTTTAACTTCAAACATGGCGCACAAAAAAAAAAATAAAAAGAAAAAAGGGGAAGGAGCTGGGGGGGTACATAGGGGAAAATAGGTCTTTTTGTTTTGAAACTTTAGAGGGATCTAATCAAGGGCTAAATTCTTTTTAAAAACCTAAAATTTGGCACAAACAATGCGTATATGATGAATGACATATATTTACCTATATAGTGAATGATTATCTGTATTTGAAAAATAGAGATATCATTCACAATGTATTGATTAGAGCTTAAATAAGATAAATAGATCCATTAAACACAATAAAATTGTTGAAATGAAATAACACAATTACATAAAATAAACAAATTTAATAAGGAGATATCAGCACCTGTACATATACATTATGTCCATAAAGAATGGTGCCTCGGCTCAATGTTATCCTCATCACCCTCACCCCTCTACTGATCATACTGCATTGTCTCTATATAATAAAAATATTAGCCCCAATCCATAGTATGATGGTACTGCTCTATGTAATCTCACGTATCTCTGGTGCTCATTTGGAGTAACGGTCGTCATGATCCCCATAGGTGGATACAGGGGATAAGGGATGGTGGTGACACTGGTAGTATGGGACTCCAAAATCATAGGTAGAGTAGGGTAAGATCCATGTGGATATGGCCGTCCCTGTACATCATATCCTGGGATGAATGTTTGACGGAAAGATGCCATATCCTTACTCTCCCCACCCCTTGCGGCGTTGCCATATTGCCCGCCATACTACTCATAATCACATGTCAGGTATGCTCCCGACTCCTGTGAACCATAACTCCCAATCTCAGATGGCAGATTCCTACCAAAAAAAAAAAAAAAAACTCAGATGGCGGATAGTTCCCTTTAGCGCCACCATATCTTCAGGAATATTCACGTGATGAAGTGGATAGAGAATCCTGCTGTAAACGAACATCATCTATCAATCCAAGGATATGTGATATGGAAGCCTCATCATGGATACTTATATGTTGCCTCTCCTTTATTTTTTTCCTTCTCCCTTCTGCTGGAAATACTGCATAGGCTTACTGTGGGGACGTGATGGGCAACTAGCATGGTTCAAGTCCTGGGTGTGCAAACTGTGTCTTAGATTTTGTGAGTGATGATAGTGAGCTGGGGTTTTGTAAGTAGTTGAAGAAGGGCTGTATTGTTTTCGCTAGCCAATTGTATACTTTTTGTGTACAGAAGGTTTAGCCTTATTTCCTCTTGTATATTTCTATACAATTAATATACGTACATCTTAGTTACCGGTCCCCTAAAAAAAAAGAGAAAAAAAAATGCCAATTCAACTTCTCTTTAGCCTATCTTTTCCGGAGTTAAAGTTTGTACGTATACAAATGATTTCAGTTGTGGTGTCCATGTGGTGAGTTAATTTTATGATAATAATTTTCTGTGAAAATTTTATTATACTAAGCTATTCCCAGTTTGATTACCACCTTTGTTCCTCCTTTGCCTTACTGTTCTTAGACTAGAAAGCTATCAGTTAAAATTTAAGTGATTGTGATTTTTCTATTAATGCAGGATGATTGGTGAAATTGGATTAAATCACATGGATTTCTTACCTGAAATTGCACCCGTTTTGATGACTTTTTTTAAAGATGATGCACCAGCTGTTGGTCGACAGGCTATAACTACTGAGACAACGATATTTCGTTGTACTCTTGAAAATGTTGCAATTCAGGTGGGTTTATATTCCGGATTTTGATTCTGTTATGTGGGAGATTAAGATCTTGTAATTTCCCTAAACGCCTGTAATATGCAAGCATTAACTGTATAAATAATGTTTCAAGTATACTGTCATTTTATGATATTTTTTTGGATGAATATCATCTTAGGAAATTTGAATTGTGCTTAAGAGTAGTCTATTTCCTTGGAGCCTTGGATCTGAAGTTTTTTGGAGAGAATACTAATCTTTCCTTTCAAACTCACGTGTTATTGATCTCCATAAGTGTTCCTTCTGTCCCATGTCTTCACAAATATTTATCTAGACTTTTTTATTTGACTGCACAATCAAATGCCTTCCTAGACCCTCTACTTTTTTAGGGTTACAAACTTTGTCCCACTTTCCCCTCATTTCCATAAGTTCTGCATAAACTTGCCCCCCTTTACTACATGATATCTTGTTTTTGTTTGTGTTGCTGCATACAATGCTTTTGGGACATCTTCAAACATTTTCTCTTTTCAAATCCTGAAGAATTTGTTTTAATTATTGGTTGATGTGATGCTTCAGGGTTTATACTCTAGTAAGTTGGATGACATACTTGAATCATCATGGGCATGGATACTAAAGTTGAAGGACACAATATATTCGATAGCGTTTCGGGTAATCAATCGCTTTTAGTTGTAAGATTTGTTCATTCATTTAGATGCAATGCATGGTCTGATTATTTGGAACAAACACGTTTACAAGCCTGGAAATGACGGGATGCGGTCACTAGCAGTGAAGTTTGTGGAAGCCATTGTTCTTCTTTATACACCAGATCCTAATGGGTCTTCGGAGCCACCTCCTTATCAAGCATGCAATGGTAAAATTAATTTCTTTTGCACTACAAACAATAGACGTGGTATCTTTAGCTATAAATACGGTCAAATTATCTGGTCATTTTTTCATTATTGTTATAGCTCTGGCACCTTTTTTTTGTAGGACAATTAACAGGATTCAACACATCATGGTTACGTGGAGGTCATCCCGTGCTCAATGTTAAAGATTTATCAATTGAAGCCAGTCAAAGCTTGGGTTTATTGCTTGATCAACTTAGGTTCCCATCAGTGAAATCTCTTAGTAATTCATTCATCATCGTACTTATTAATAGGTATGTGATCTTTGCCTGTCAATTTTTTATTATTTTTATCAGTAAAATATTCATTGTATTAATATATCGTATTGAACTATACAGGATATGTATCTATACCCCTTACATCATCACTCTATAATAAATATTCATTTCTTGCCACTTATGTTTGCAACTTGTTTGGTAAATGAACTATTTCTTTGTAGTGAATACTTTCTGAATGGTTTTTTCTATAAAAACTCGTGGAGTTGTATTGGGATGATTAAGCACGGCTTGTATGGGATCAGTAAATCACAACTTATTATAGGAAATACAACTTAACATAGCTATTGTACCTAGTCAAACCTGATAATCTCGACATTGCCAGGCATCGCAAGCGACATTTTGACGACATGTTGCCGACATGGGGAAATTTCTTCAGTTCAAGGGAAAAATGAAAAATTATCTCTAAGTACTTGAATTTAAGGCTGGAACTTATTTGTACCTATATAAATGATAAGTACATCAACATATATTAGAATATGATAAAAAATGTATACATAATAAAGATCCCATAACGGGAGAAGCTTGTTGCATGCTATCAAGTGACGACTGTCAACATAAAGTATATCATAATGCTATAATAGAATGCAAGTGCACTTAAAAGTCATGAATGCTATAAAGTTTAAGAATAATAAAGATAAAGTCATCTCATATAATTATCACACATCCCCGACATTTCTTGTGGATTTGATGTACTATTCATTATAAGTTATGACTTAATCTTGATTATTTTTAAACTTTGTGACATTTATGACTTTTTTGTTCATTTGCATAATGTTATTTACATTATCTATACTTAATGTTGACAGTTGATATTTGATAGCATGCATGCAAAATTCTTTCATCAAAGGATCTTTATTATTTATACATATTTTTAATAATTTTTCTAATATATTTTGAAGTATTTATCACTTATTTAAGCATTAAAAGGTTTGAGCCTCAAATTCAAGCATTTGAGGATTACTTTTCCACTTTCCCTCGGTCAAACTAGTAGAAATTTCCCTCATGTCGGCTATATATCGACGACATTGCCCCACTTGTCTATCAAACTAGGAGAGATTTCTCATGTCGCCGATATATCGGTGACATTTGGCGAATTGGAATGGGAAAAATTGATATTTGTCACTTTCCCCATATATCTCATGTCGCTATTGTCTGAAATGGCGATATGTCACGACATGTTACCGATATTGTAAACAATGGAAACATGTGAAACAGTGAAAGACACAAGTCATGATGTACAGACAAGTGGCATCTGTTTGTGGTTCTCCATCAATGCTTGGATGTTATACATTTTGTTTCTGGTAGCTGTTTTTGAAAGATAATATCATTGATTGTAAGATTATATGAAACACTTTTTTAAACAAAGTTTGAACTACTTGATGGTATGTACATTTCTTGCTCATGAAAGAGAAGTCGAGAATTTGTAGAGTTTTCTCTGTCAATGAAGACTTCCCTTTTTTCCCTTTTTTTTTTGTCATTTTCTGCAGAAATTCGTGGTATGTGGTTACAGAAAATTTCTTCCATGACAAGTCCAGTGTCTGATGTTCTGTGGTAGCATGTCCAAGGACTTAATTAGGGATTGGTTGACTGAGCAAACATGTGTGATATGTCTTGAATCCTCTAAAAGGGCATCAATCACTGCCTCTGTAGCAGAGTCATGAGGTTTTCTGCAATATATGCGTCAAAACGTTGTCAAGTGCATTCTTTTTTCCGTCATTTATTTAATGCAAGTTATGGAATTGTTTGCTTTTACTTTTCAATCTGTCCATGTGCTTGATTTGACTTCCTTTAACAGTGTTTCATCAGTTGCAAAGAAAAGGCCTGCATTTTATGGACGTATTTTACCAGTTTTATTTGGGCTGTATCCATCAAGCTCTTTGATAAAAGGAATGCAAGTGTCCGGTGTACATCATGCTTTGAGGAACGCCTTCCTTTCCTGCTTGAAATGTACACATCCGGGTGCTGTTCCGTTATTTCTTTTCCCTTTTTGTATATGAATTCTATATTTATTTTTTTATGTGCCAGGCTAAAGTTCTTTTAAGCCATTACGACTAAATTTTATCTTTGGAACGTTAAAATTGGTGTGATTGTCTTTTTTGGGAAAGATTTTACGTGCTTGTAGTTGATTATGCAATTTTCATATAGTGCTTATATTATTACCTTTGGTGTTAAGTATTTTTTCCATGGACTATCTATGTATATTATCCTCCCCTGTGGTTATTTACTCATATCTTTATTGTATTAGGAAAAGACACCTATAGGTTGGTTTTGCTTGTCATGAAACTATTTACTGTCTAGATTGAAGAACCTAGGTACGTCATGAAGTTGAGAGAAAAATAAAAGATATTTACCTCGTAAACTGGAGTGACCAATTTTATTCAAAATATAGCATGCGTACTACAATGAAGACATTAAAGGCATAGAAAAAGCTCGATTCATGAAATAGGAATGGTTTTGATTTGCTAGGCTTTCAACAACTTGTTCTTTTCCATGAAATGTATCACTAATTGGGATGATGAAGATATCCATGATATCAGGTCACCAGTATCTTGAGGATCATAATGGTCTTCTGCGTGAGGGATTGAGAATAGTTTTCAGTCCGAGTATTATAGAAATGTAATCAGGAATTCCTTGTATGGTTGTTTTGATAGGCACGAGTTTGAGCAACGCCTTCTGTTGTAACTTGTAATACTATAAAAGAGGGAGAAACCGGCTACTCACATTCCTGGGAAATTAATATGAGATTTTCCATACTAAACACGATTGTAGAATTTATGAAATCGATATATGATAATATTCCAATAAATTTCTCATGCTCGGGTAATCCAAAACTCACATAGTTAATCACAGAAAATTTATAATATAATTTCTTCATGCTAGCAATGATTCAGGAACGTTTCCAGTTAGTTTCTACAACATGATGCTCACGATTCATACCTATAATGATCCATATTTCACATAATAATTTCATAATATTTAATCACAACGATCCATATAGGATTAGATAGGAATATTACTTACTTAGAGTGTCCAAGTGTTGACAACCGATCTTCCCTTTTCCTTCTTCTTCTTCCTCTTCTTCTCTTTTCTTCTTCCCCACATGATGGCCAAACCCCTCGCTCCTTCACTCTAAGCCAAAACGGCTAGGGTTGTATGCGAAAGGATTTAGGGTTGTTAAGGTGATTATATATGCCCTATTCTCTAATTTAGCCTACAAGCCCACATTAATTTATATAATTAAACTTTGACCCCCAAACTACTCATAGTAACCATTTTTATCCCAAGTTCTCAAAAATAGAAATTTAAAAGGCAAATTCTCATCATTTTGAAACCCATTATTAATTTTAATTAAACAAGCTTAGTTGGGGCGTAGTTAAGCACAACTCATTGTTTTAACCCAACCAACCCACCTTAATTTATTTTAAGATTTTAAATAAATATTTATTAAGTCCATTCACTTGCATCAAGTCAAGTTTTAATTTCATAAATTCAATTTATCTTATAGACAAATTATATTTTTAGAATTAGGGTCACTACATCGATACCAAATAAGTAGATATCAGGATTGTTATGATGATAAAGCGGAGGATCAAATATCGTGAAGTATGGACACCTCTACAAAATAGATGGTCCTACGTACATACACATCTTGTTATGATGCAGACTGCAGTGCAAACATCTAGATATCTGAGTTGTCATAATTTTCCAGGTGTTTGTCTCCATAGAATGCCTACCTGGTTTCTATTTTTTTTTTTTTTGATCAGTAATGCCTACCTGGTTTCTATCAAAACCGATTGCTTTTTCATTGGAATATATATTTTGTCTTGCCACCCAGTGGAAGCTTCTTTCGATAGTTAGCTGCTTCGGCATTTTTGCTAGTGAAAGAACCAAAAGTGTATGACTTGGATAATCTTCCCCTCATTGTTAATGTCCAATGAGACACGTTTCCCAAAATACCTTTTATACAAATCAAATTACAGTTAAAATTTTTTTGTTGCAGGGCTTATTAATATTTTCTTTATAGATTAAACATAAGAAAAATGTGTTAGAATATCAAGAACCCCTAAGAAAATCAGAACATGCTGAAATTCTTCATATCCTTCATCTAAGGCATACTTATGTCATATGGCAAAAATATTAAATAGTAACGTAGCGGGATACTGACTTCTAGGTGTATTTGGTGGAGAAAGAAAATGTTATGGTTTCAAGTTATACGGACAAAGATGTATGTTACATCCTTTCATCTATAAATATTATAGTTTAAATTAAATGTTAACATATACTACTTTTCTGTTTAACTAAGCTTCTATATTACCTGAGTCTAAACTCTAAAGATGTATCCTTTTTCAGATTTTGTAGATGATAGTGGTGAGTTTGGGGGGGTGTGGGGTGGGATGCACTGGCCCAGTGTATACCCTTCGTGTACATAGGGCTCCATGCTATATGGTTTTTGTACTTTTTATTTTTTATGTATACAATATATAAAATCATTACTTTCTACCGATGAAAAAGGTTATATGGGCATGTTCACCCAAAAGTCCAACATATCTAAGTTTTAAGCTCTTAAGTGGATATTCTAATTCAATTGTTCAGTGATGTTTTAATATAATTTATTTAGTCTTTCCATTCTGATCATCCTGATTTCTATCAGTTTTCTCTTTCTTTTCATATTAAATTCTTATTTTGTTTAATTTCAGTTAGTAAATATTTCTAAATGAAATATTTACATTCTCTTTTTGATATTTTGGCCTTAGGGCTCTATTAATACGAAGACTTTTACCGATAATTTTTTTTTTTTTTTTTTTATCTCTCGCCTTTTTCCCCCCTGGGTCGTAGGGTTGAGGTAAGAAAGAGTTTATATAGACAGAGAAAGAATTTACTGGTGACCTATTTACAATCCGTGTTTCTTTCCTTGGGCAGTTCAGTAAGGAACAGATAATTCATGAAGCAACAAAATTTTACAGAGTTCGAAATCTTAAATAAACAGTCAGCAGTGAATTTTTTTCTTTTTTTATTCCTCTATATTCATGACAAAGTAATAACTTCAAATTCTATAGAAATACAGTCTTTATCATGAACAACACAGAAATTCCAATGACCAGCTGCGATTCTATTTATATAGCCTCCTCAGATACGATAATATAAACAACCATGTTTTCTATGGACTTCAACCAGGTTTGAAGCTCTTGAATTAGAATCAGGTATGAGTTATGACTACATGCCCATTGCAATGCCCACAATAGGAAGAAGCCTGCTCAACTCCATCATTCTTGGAGGGGAGACACTTTGGAAGTAAAAATCTAGATTAAAATGGGTCAAGGAGTAAGAGTACTAAGAGCGAAGCACCACTTTCTATGACAGAGTCACCAATGCAAGTAAAAGAAAGCATATTTTCTTTAGTCTGATTACAGATAAGGAGTCATAAGATGAATACCCCACTCAGATAGAGTAGGTCCTCTCCGAATTTTATGCTAAGCTCATTTATTTTGTGCAGGCAGCTTTAGGAGTCGAGGAGGTAATTATTATTATTATTATTTTTTGTTCGGTAACGAAGAATTCATTAAAAAGAGGGAATAATATATAATGGAAAGGCCCCAAAAAGGTCAAATTTAGAAGCCAAGAAAAACAGAGCAATTTACTAAAACAAAGAAAAAAGCGACATAATAATGACGCACTCAAAACTATCAACTTAGTTGCGGTTACAGCAAGAACTCAACCCTGTAGTATGAAAAAGAGGGATACATGTCTTTTTACACAATTTTTCTGGTGCTGTAAAGGGATGTATAGTCATGTACAGTTACTTTCCTTTGGACATATTAATACAAAGATTTTGTTACTGAAAAAAAAAAGAACTCAACTGTGTAGTATCTCCTTCGTTGGTACTCCCCTAAACCATGCATCCCTAAGCACTTCTCCTCTCGCCAGGGTATTAGCTAGCCTGTTAGCATACTTGGGTATAAGGGAGAATGAGATGTTCAGCCCTTGGGTCAACGGGTGTGCAAGCCTAACTAAGTGAACTACCTTCCAAATATCTCTTGTGTGGACGTGAACCATGAGATGACTGATGAAGAATCACCCTCTATCGTAATATCCTAATAACCATGAGATATTGCCTTGGTCAACCCAATCAAACATCCCGCATCTCTGCCCTAGTCAAATCTCCATCTCCAATTGGATCAGAAAATGCATGAATAATGTTGTCATGATGATTGCTGAAAACACCAGCAACACCCGCAGGTCCTGGGTTACCCATAGTGCTTCCATCAAAATTGAGCTTAATAGTACCCTCTTTCCGTGGTCTCCATGAAGCCGGCACCCTGTCGAACTGAATTGAGGACAAAGCAACTGTCTCCCAACATCTAATAATCTGTCACCCCAATTCCCTTGAACTTGGTAATATACAAACCCAGGAAGCCACTCGACTAATGGCCTTATTGACAATGAATGTTCTGTACTGCCAGCCACTTATCGCCAAGGTAATTATTTTTTAGTCATGCTGGGCTCATGGCTTGAAGAAGGGCGATTTGGTTTGAATAGGGATAGGTTTTGCCTTGATGGTTTTGCCATAGGTTTTCTCCACGGTTTCACCACATGGTTTTTTCCATGACTTGTCGGATGTTTTAAAGGAGGTTATCATTTTGTTTTTAAGGAATTCTTTAACAATGGTGTTATAAACAAGGTCAATAATACTTCATTCCTAGTTCTTGTTCCCAAAAAGACTTTTGCCATGGTGATCCATGATTTTAGACCTATCAGTAGGGATGGCAATGGTGCGAGTTAAACGTGTAACCCGTCTCATCCCATCTTTAATGGTTCGGGTTTGGTAAGCGGTGAAGGAGGTTTGGGTTGGTTTACTCCTACCCTAACCCGCCTCGTTACTGTCCAACAGTTGATTATATATGTTCTATGTAACAGTAAATATGTAAAATATACCAAAGAACATTTTACTTTAAAAACCATACTTTAGTTATGATACATGATGTAGTTGGATCTGCTTCGACCTGCCCGATTCTGCCCTGACCAGTTTAAGGTGGGTTTGGTTTAAGGTCGTCTCCTATAGAGATGGGTTAGTATTTGCCAAATCATGCTTTGTTTCCATCCTTGCCTATTAGTTTTGTTACTAGTCTTTACAAAATCATTGCCTGAAGTCTCGCCTTGAGACTTGGGGACGTTATTGAGTTGTGTGTTACATCCAAGGAGAGTGCATTCGTTCACAAACGTTAGAGCCTAGACATGTCTTGATTGCTAATGAATGTGTAGGGTGAAACCATATTAAACCTGATGTTCTAAGTAGATCTTGAAAAGGTGTATGATAGAGTGAAGTGAGATTTTAAGTCATTACCTTAAATGGAATGGTTTTGAAGTTAGGTGTAGAAATTAGGTCAAAGCTTGTTGTAAGAATGTATCTTTTTCTTTCATTTTCAATGGGCAACAAGAGGTCTTCTAAGTTCATCGAGAGGTCCTCGTCAAGGAGATCTCGTCTCCTCTTCTCTTTACTTTGGCTGGGGACAAGCTCGATGAGTTCTTTAGTAGAATCGAGGAGACTGGTCTTATTGAAGTCTTCCTTGTGGGAAATCACAGGTGAAATTTTCATCATGAGTCTGCCGATGACACAATTCTCCTTTTTCCAACTTTCAGACTCCTTTCCTTAATGCAATATTTGTAGACTGGTCTTATGCACTTTTCTGATTCCCCTTTGTTGGAAAACCATCATTTATATGTGGAAAAACATTTGTTCATATAGTTTTTTTGTGCTTGCAGTGGCGAGATCGTTTAATTGATGCCCTAAAAGAAATGAAAGCTGGAGGGCTAGCGGAACAAG
>JAUPMG010000001.1:25401250-25413605 GCA_031762675.1 Pachysandra terminalis
AGACACCATCATTTTTGTCACATCTTCTTTCACTTTCCACCGCTTTTCCACAGATTTCTTGTCTTAAAGATGAGCAATGGTCAGAATCCCATGATGTTTCTGTAAGATGATCTGCCCTTATTCTACTTTATGCTCATTTTTTCTCCGTTTTACCCTTTTGTTAGCTTGCTGATTCTTATGGTCTCTTACTTTATCGTTTAATACCATATTTCTTTTCATGTTGTACATTTGAGTTAGTTGAGTTTCTTAATCTTGGTTATTTATCCTTTTGTTTTTCTTCCCAACAAAAAATGCAGGAACCTCAATGGAAGGACAAACATCGACTAGCGACTGATGCTGATAGTGGTCTGTTATGTGCTAGTGTAAATGCCGTGACTGAAGAAGTGATGCCTACTGATGTATTTGTTCCTCCTAGTGTAGTTCCACCTGAAATGGAGAAGGTAACTCTAGCTATTCCATCAGATGAACATGTTGTGGGGAATCTAGAAAGTCAGATACCTGGTCTGGAATCTACCACCACTAGTGGTGGATTGCCTGATACCCTCGATGCTTCTCATCTGTCTTTAGATGATTTAGAAGGGGAAAATCAAGACCAGGTTTCAAGTTTGGCCGAGAAGTCACCCCCAGATGTTCTTCCTTTCGATTGCATGTCAACTGATAAGTCTGAGGAGCTTAGCCCAAAAGTATCTGTTACGGATGCCTACTGCACAGTTTCAACGACCACATATGTCCTTCCCAAGATTTCAGCTCCTGTTATCAACCTCGGTGATGAACAGAAGGATCATTTGCAAAGATTGGCCTTTATGCGCATTATTGAGGCTTACAAGCAAATCACAGTTGCTGGAGGTTCACATGTCCGCTTTTCATTGCTTGCATGCTTGGGAGTTGAGGTAGTAATAACAAAATGAATCTAATCTTTTTGGTGGTGTTTTTAAATACTTCACTTCTTGCTTTTCCAGTTTCATATTGTTAGTGTTTGCTATTGATTCGCTAAAGAGATTTTGGATCATTTAAGTAGATCAGTTTTGGCCTAAACTGGGTGTTTTGTTATCTCTCTTTAAACTATCTTAGGATATAATCTGGGATTTTAGTTAAATAAAAAATCTAGATCCTGTTTCTCATTCCTGTAGTAGTGGTTCTTAAATATTGTGGCATACTTGTAACTGTGCAACCTCTTACTTTGCAATTTAGGGATTTACACATGATTGTCTTCTAAAGCAGTGGCGTAGTTGCAATTTCAAGCAACTTGGTAGTGTTGAAGCACACCGGACATCTTGTATTGGGTCTCATAGTCACTTGCGAGCCACAATTTTGAACATGGTTTTGAGTCTTAGGAATTCAAATCAAAGCCAAATAAGCTGTTAGTTATTCTGATAATTGCTTTAGTGTTCTCTACCCTTTCTTGGTTTTGATAATTGTGTTTTACTTCTTTTTTATCTGTATGAGTTTGAATATATCTTGCGGATATAACATAATTTGAGACAACACTAATGTTGCTGGTAAAAGTTTCTCTTCAAAATTAATTTTTCATTTTCATAGAAACGATCATTTGCGGGAAAGAGGTTAATGTTGGTTTCAGTGCTTTGAGATTTTAGTGCAAGTATTCTCTTTCTAATGGGTATTGTGATTATGGATTTTCGGGTCATGTTTTATCTCATGTATACTGTACGTGGAAACATTGGGCATACTAATTCCTTTATTTAACTATTTGGGTTTTGCTTTACACCATGTATAAACTGGTTTACTTATCATCTGGTACACCCAAGCCTATGGTTATGGAGGTTGGGTTCCATTAGAAAATGATTCCATCCTATTAGCTAGGGCAAGTGGGGAGTAAGAAAATACAGAATCTTTGTAGATGAAGAAAACTCAATGGTAAATGTCATATTTACGATCATTTTTTGGTCTTCCCCTCTTGAAGATGGTGTTTAATGTTAATGCGGTCTATTTACAGTCTTTCCCATTTTTCTTTGATTGTAATTCAGGTTTTTTCTACTTTTTTTTTTATTTTATAATGACAAGTAAATAGAAATTTATTAGAGTAGCCAGAAATAGTAAAAATAGCGACCAACGTACATGAAGAGTATACAACCTATGAGGTCAACACAAACAGGACCTGCTTTAGAAATTATCCCATAGGGAGTATTCTTGAATTTGGATAATAGACCCATTGAAATATTAATTCAAGAAATGCCAATTCCTCGAAATTAGGTGATCCACTGAGAATTTTGTCTAGGCCGTCCACATAAAGAATGCGACCTTAGACGGAATGGTTGTCTTCCAGATCAGCTTTGATAACTTGAAGTTTTCTTTGCTTGGAATAAGCGGAAAAAAAAAGGCTTGACTGTGAACACCGGTTGTGTCGCAAAGCCAACTTCTTCAATCATCCCCATCTCTCAAGCCCACTGTTTGGAGCGAAACAATAGATTAGACACTGACTCCAGCTCGCTGTCAAATAAAGGCTGTCTAAGAGATATGCATCACAATATATTCCCATCTGATCGAATAGCAATCTGAATCCAAGCATCCTTGTGAGTCATGAATGCATATAGTTCGAAAACCGATGAGATAATTTATATTTTACGCACCCGATCTCCTCCCAATATCCGATTCTATCTCCATGCCCCACCTTGTAATTAACGCCTCTTAAGAATCAGCAGCCTCCTCACAGATGGTCTTCCATAAGCCACCCTATAACTGTTAGAACCTCTAAACTAATTCATTTCCCAATCCCTTGGAGTTCTCCATACTTGGACGCTATAGCTTGTCTCGACAAACTCCCCCTTTCCTTTCCAAATCTCCACAACCATTTCCCTAGTAATGCTGAATTGAACTTCTCCGAATGTCTCAAATCTGATCCCCTTTCCTCCAAAGATTTGCACACTGAATCCCATTTCACAAGATGAAATTTATGCTCCTTCTTGAAGCCATTCCATAAGAGGTCTCTCTGTAAATTCTCACTATGACTTGCTACAGAGAGAGGAATCCTTAAAATGGACATATAATAAGTGGGGAGATCAGAAAGCGTACTCTTAAGAAGAGTAACTTTCCCACCTTTGGAAGACAGTAACTCTTAAGACGAGTAATTTTCCTAACTTTGAAGATAGCATCTTTACAATAATACAAATTAAAGCATATTCTTAAGACGAGTAATTTTCCTAACTTTGAAGATAGCATCTTTACCATAATGCAAGTTTCCCTTCCATCCTCTCAACAGTAGGTTCCTAAACTGACATGGCCTTAAAGCTCGCCACTAAAGGAAAACCCAAATTTGTGATTGGAAACTTACCGATTCTACATCCCAAATTCACTCGCAACACCTATATATATCCAGCACCTCCCAACTGACCCACTTCAATGAATTCACTTCTTGTTCATGTTCATCTTTAACCCCCATACTGTTTCAAAGCATAACAAAAGCCATCTAAACACCCTCAACTGAACATGGGAATCACCGCAAAATATAAGAGTATATCCGCAAACTGCAAATGCAATATACATGGAACTCCACTCCCAAGTCCCAACTGAAAAACCCTCCAACAAAACCTGGTTATTGCTCTGCCCACCACTTTACTAATCACTTCAGTTACCATGACAAACAAAATGGCGATAAAGGATTTCCTTCCTTTAAACCCCTGGAGGACTCTAAAGAGGCTTGAAGAAACACCATTTACTAACACAAAAAGGAAGACGAAGAGACGCACTCTTCCATCCATCTCCTCCACCCGATCCCAATGCCCAAATGCCTTGACATATAGAAAATTAAACCCAACTCACATGGTTATAAGCTTTTTTGATGTTCAATTTGCATTCAATCCTGACCATCCGTTTCTAATTTTAGAATCAATACATTCATTAGCAATAATCGCACCATCCAAGATTTTTCTATTGCCCACACAGATACTTTTGGGTCCAAGAAATGATTATGGAGCACCTTTCTCATTCTATTAGCTACTTGGAGTTGATCTTATAGAAACTGCCTACCAAGCGAATGGGATGGAAATCCTTGATATTAACTGCACCTTCCTTCTTTGGGATGAGAGATATAGAGGTGGCATTCACACTTCTTTCAAAAGCCAATCTCTTGTAGAACTCGTCAATTGCCAGTGTAAGATCATTTTCTCCACCTTCCAATATTTCTGAAAATATGCCTAGGAGAAGTCATCTGGATCCGGTGCTTTGTCTCTATTATGTTCCTTAACTACACCTAAGATCTCTTCTTTGGAAAACGGAGCCTCAAGCGCATCACTTTCCTTGGGAGAAATACCATCAAAAGAGATACCATCCACACCTGGTCAAAAACTCTTGTTCAGAAAACAAGTTCCTGTAAAATGATTGCAAAGCTAATTTTATGTTATTATCATCAAAAACCTCTCCATCACCTCCAATCTTCTGATAGAGCTAATCCTGTTTTGGCTATTTCCACATTCTATGGAAGCATTTTTGTATTCCTATCCCCTGCTTTCAACCAAATTACCCTAGACTTTTGATGCCAACTAATTTTCTCCAGACAGGCCAGGTGCTTAAATTCCTTTTTTAAGGTGTTCTCCGTCAGCCCACTCCCCCACCCCTAATGGTTCCTCTCTTCCAGTTCATCTAATCTTTTTATCTTAGTGAGAACCTCTTCGTTCATCTCATTTCCCAAGGCCTATTTGTTCTCTTGCTTCTTACAAAAACATAACTAGGTGTGCCAGATATGTGAAAGCCAGACAGCCAAGAGTCTACCCTGGCCAAAAATCTGCATGTCTATTGGCTTCCCTTCTAATAATCAGTATCTTTGTGGCTTCATTTTTCTGTTTTTTTTATGTAAAGCCTTCCTACTCCGTTATGTTGCGTTTTATGCAAGTATATGGATGTATATCTGTAGATACATAATCTTGTATGTATGATTTCTTGGAGTCTACAGGGGAAATTAGAGTCTTGAGTATCATATGATTCTTAGCGTTCTTATACTTGTGTCTGGGATTTAGATCCAACGTTAGTGGATCCCGTCTAAGAGATTTACTCTGGTGCATCTTATTTACTCTGTTTCTTCAGGTGGTGGAATTTACTTAATAGTGTTGGGAAAAGGATCCCAGTCTGTTGTTTCAAAATTATTAAATCATGCTGCTGTGTCCTGGACTGTTCTACTAATGATAGGTATCCACATAAATATTTTTTTCCTCTTAAGGACACATGTTTTAGGTCTGATGAGTCAAGATTTAAGGCGTTCTCCAGTTATTATCTTTGTTTGCACTATATTGTTATGACAGAATATATGTGATCTCCATTACTAGTATTTCCTATTCACACAACATTGTGGGATGTGTTTGCAGTACCCCTTGGAGTTAGACCCTTGGAAGCCTCTTCAAAAGCACATATTGTCAGATTATTTGAATCATGAGGTAAGTGGACACGTTTAGTTGACTTCAGTGCGTAGAGTTGGCCTGAATTATTTATTTTTTATTTTTTATGTAAAGATATATAAACTTCTTGTGACGCCTTGGTGGCTGAGGTTGTGGGTCATGAGATCCACATTTTTTTGCTATATTATGTTCTCTGCAATTTGTAAGTTTCAGCTGATGAGGATCTTCATTTCCATAATTTCATTTTAAAATTAAAAAAAATCAAAGATCTTCCATTTACGAGACAAACGTCTAATACATTAGATCATGGGGCTGATGTGGGCATAGGCAGTGTATGTGAATACTTTTTGACTTGGTTTAAATTAACTTCTCCTTTATTAAGCTTTTCACTGTTAGGGTATTTGGCTCCAATCAAAGATATCAGGCATTGTAAAAGTATTGGAGCTACCAGCTTGCAATGTAATTTTTCCATATTTTTAGTGACTGTTAATTGGAATAGAAGTCGAAGATTATATATACCTTTTGATATGATGAATTCGATTTGTTCTGCATCATGTAACTGAAGTGAAGTAAATTTTGATTGAGATCTTCTCATGTCTTCTAACTACTTTTTTCCTTGGATTGATGCTGGGGTTATGTGTATTATTTTTCTTGAATAGCATATACTTATAAAAATATATACACGCACATCAATATCTTTGTGTTTGTGTGTGCGTATATTATACATTGTACTCCTTAAATTATTTTCTGATTTTTCCTGCAAATTTTCTCATTTTAATTAGTTTTATATATCTAATATTGGGAATTTGTGGTTTAAGCCTTGAGTCTAGAATACTGTTCTGGCACAGCGGCTCATACCGGGTTGACCATTTTTTATAATGCATTCTATGCCAGCCTGGCTTTGGGCTCAAAGGTGCAGGCACAAGCCTGGCCCTAATCTGATATGGTAAGCCCATCCCAGTCTTGGTCCAATCTGATTTGATTTCTACATAGTATGACAATGTTGATACTAACAAGCAACAAAGAGAAAATAAAAATAAATAAATAAATAAAAATAAAAAGTCTAGTTTGATCGCTTTCGATATCCTTCCTGTTAGATATACTGCTAGGACCCATTCTACAAAGTCATTAATGTAGTCTCGATACTCTAATATATCATGGTCTTTTCTTATAATACTTTGGCCAGTTTTTCATTAGCATGGTTTGGTTTTTAATGGATATTGTCCTAACTATTATGGGACCTAATCATGCCACTTGTTAAAGTGTATGATGTATGCTCATGGTTCCTATGCAAAATATGTATGTTATATGGGCTGTGCCGGTACTTCCATTACTTGAGCCTGACTCAAAATTTGATTGGCCAAATAATCCATGCCCATTTCAGCGCTTTATATATATATATGCCATGTCTATACTTGCTTAGCCCACAACCACCATCTCAAGGCTTATTTTCACTATTCCGGTAGTCCCAAACGCCTTGCATGTCTCACCATCTTACAACAGTGTTACATGTTGATACTGCAATATCTTATGATTCTTTTTTTTTTTTCGCCTCGAGACCTTAGCAAAAAATGTTGATGAGCAAGTGTGAGTTCAGTGCAACCTGAAATGCTGGATCTGGCTTACAACGCTGGTCGACTTCCAGCATCGTATTAGGGTACTCCCTTAGTTACTGGTTTCAAAGCTACTTTTGTTTGGGATATTATTGTGGAGAGGATTGAAAAAAAAAACTGGTCACTTATAAGAGTAGAAATCTTTCTAAAGGAGATAGATTTCTTTCATCAGAAGCTTTTTTAAGCCAATCTTCCTCAGCATTTCTTGTTTATCTTGAAGGTTCTGGTTTCAGTTGCTAACTATATTGAAAAACTGCAAAATAGAAAATTTGTAGTGGTATATGAGGAGAGCATAATTCATGAATATCATATGGTGAAATGATCATTGGTGCATAAGTCCAAGTCAATTGGTGATTTTGGTTTGAGACCCGTTGTTTCCTTCAATGGAATCCTTTTTGGGAATGACTTTGGAGATATAGGGAGAGGAAGAATCTTAGGAGGGTCATTGTTGCTAAATTCAAGTGTAGGCTGGGTGATTGCTTTAATGCTTCTGCTCCTATTTAGGTTCCCATGGGGTGGGTCTTTGAAGGCCATCTTCAATGACCGGTTTGTGAGGGTTATTCAATTTCTTGCTGAGTTTTGGGGATTAGATTGTGGTTCTGGAAGGATCCTTGCTGTGGTGACATTCCCTTTATTCAGCGATCCCATAGCCTTTCCTTGGTTGTGCTAAGAAAATGTGCTTGGATTAGTGAGCTCTTCTCCAGTCTTTGTGTGGAGATGGCATACAGGACCGTATTAGGAGGCCCTTGTTCGGTTCAGTGTTGGAGTTGCTGGCTTCATTCTTGGCCCTTTTCTAGACCGTGGTGGTGGATGACGGTCAAGATGTTTAGGAAGTGGATTGGGGACTGGGAAGATGAGTGGAATTTTCTTGGTTTGGTGACTTTGATCATTGTTTTCCTCCATCCTTAGGTGGATAATTTTTGAGCCTTGAAGCTAATTTGGAGATCTCCCATTGCTTCCAAGGTTGCTTTTTCATGTGGAGACTTTCCCTTTAATAAGATCCTAATGGTGGATCATTTGGTGAGTAAGCAGTGGTCAATTTCCAATCAATGTGCTATTTTCCTGGTTGAAGCAGGATTGGTTATGCATCACCTTATGCATTGTGTGAGGTGGCCTGTCGTCTATACTCTTAATTTTTTCAGAAGTTTGATATTAGTTGGGTGCTGCCTGAGGTATTGAAGTCATTCTCTCTTTTTGTTTCTGGAGGAAAGAGAGACGGAGATTGGTGTGTTGTGGAACATATGCTCTTTCACTTTGAAGGAGATGAATAGTGGGATCTTCAGGGGAGTGGATTATTATGGAGCTGATTCTATTTTAAGGAGTGTGCCTTCTCTTTTGCTCCATTTGTCATCTATCTTCCCTGAGTTCAAAGATGTTTTGTTAAGATTTTGTAAATGATTGGAGTGCATTGTAGGAATTTATTAGCCTGGATTGGACTTGCTTGACTTGTTTGTCGCCTGCTAGCCCTATGGTATACTCTGTATGAACATAGGACTTGGCCCTTTCTTTTGTTCTTTCTAATATAATATATGCCTTAAAAAGAAAAAAAGTTCAAATCGTTTGGCTTTTCATTGCCTCCATTTGTTGTGGGGCTCCAGTTGGTTTGGCATGATTCATCCAAGTTTTCAGCTTCTTTATAATGCACGAGCTCTCTATTACCTTTTTATTTTTTATTTATCAGAACCTGAATTTTGTTAAAGAAGAAAAGGAAACTGGTGGGGGGTGGGGTGAGCAAGTGCATCGCCAATGTTTTATAATGTGTAGCTCAAGTAAAATGCCTTGAGGCTTATGTATGAGGCTTATGCCTTAAAGGCTCTTTCCATGATGCTCACATCTTCAAGTGTTAGGCTTTGCATGAGACTCGCCTTTGTGTCTAAGACTTGTATCTCTTATATTATTAAGTAAAATTTGGATTCTCTCGTTAAAATGGAAACTGCAATTGTTTATTTTGTGTTGAAACTGATAATAACCAGTTTAGTGTAATATTAAACCGTCTAAAGGCTCGATTTAACATTAAATTGCTTCTTGTAGATTTCACATTAAACCGCCTTTGCACTGGATTGAGTTTTTGAAGTCCTAACTAAGCCATCCCTTAGTTACTACCATATATTGCTATCTCATTTACCGTATAACACTCGAACCTCTGCTTTAGTAACCAAGAAAACCATCTTGCCACGATGCCCATCCTCATACACAACGTAACATATACGTATTTGCATACTTAGTGCGACCTATCCTAAAGAAATCTTTTCTAAAAATATCATAGTATATGACCACTCCTGGAGCTTCAGTGTAGTGTTCGATGGGGTGAAGAGTTAAAATGGAATGCAATTGTTTGTTTTGATAAGTTATTCATTTTTTTTTTATCGGTAAATATAACTATTATTAATATGCTTTAAGGCTTATATCAGTACATTGTGTCTATACAACTTTCAACCCCAAAACACATGAACAAGTCTTCTATATTTGAGTATCCCATTTCATTCCCATTTACAGTCAAATTTAGAATGATTTATCCCCCCAGATTCTGTATATATGGATGTCCAAAAAATAGTAGTGAGATGGTATTGTCAGTCAGCTTATGATCATCCTTTTCCAGCCCTTCAAATAATCTCTGATTTCTCTCGCACCATACAGTCCATGAATAACTTATCATGTCTGATAAGTTATTCATGCTTATTGTTCTTTAGTGACTTTAGCTTGTGCTAACCTATATTCAGATTACTTACCAAAACAACTGACATTCAGATTGGATATGTCATGATCGTGGGCTGATTTGATGTTTTCAAAGCTTTTGAAATTTCCAGTTCCTTCCTAAGTTTGTTTTATTCAATTTTATGATTCTCTGAGCACTCTTGAAATCTTGTTGTGTTTACTTATTTGTTGTGGTTGATAAAGTTAGTTGGCTTATGTATCTCATGTTTGTAAAGGAAATTTACACTAGCTGACAAAGTGGCCAATATTATTGGTTGTTTTCAGGGACATGAGTTGACAGTGCATGTCCTCTACAGATTATTTCGAGAGGCAGAACAAGAACACGACTTCTTCTCTTCTACTACTGCTACTTCAGTCTATGAAACATTTCTTCTAACTGTGGTGTGTATTCACCCTTTTCTTTCCCAGTTATTTGTCCTTTTCCAAGACCAATGTAATTTGAAATTTTATGTATGTAATTTTTATTCATTTAGGCCGAAACGCTCCGAGACTCTTTTCCAGCTTCTGATAAATCTTTAAGCAAATTGTTTGGTGAAGCTCCTTATTTGCCAAAGACAGCTTTCAAATTGTTAGAATGCTTATGCTCTCCTGGAAATAATGAAAAGATTGACAAGGAATTACAAAGTGGAGATCGAGTTACTCAAGGCCTAAGTGCTGTCTGGAGCCTGATATTGCTGAGGCCTCCGATTCGAGATGTCTGCTTGAAGATTGCTTTGCAGGTTTGATACTTCTGTCCTGTGACTCAAGTTGTCTTCTATGTGATGGACTGATAACTGGGAGTGGAAGTAGGGGTGTAATTCGAACAGTTTGGTTCAGTTTAGTGGTCAAACCAAGACCAAACAAATTGTAGTGATCTAAACTGAAAACTGAATCAAACTGAAAATAGAAACCGAAAAAGTTCGGTTTGAAAAAATTAAACCAATTGACACCCCTAAGTGGAAGTACCTTTCTAAGCGTTTTATAGGTGCAATTTCTGTTTAATTTGGTTCCATATATTGGAAGAATAGAAGTTATTATATATTTATATGAGATCATATCTCGTGTCTTCCTTAAGTGAAACTTAAGGTGATGATTTGACTATAGATTTAGCCTTATCATTAAACTAAATTTAATAAAGCAATTATGCTTTGGGGCAGTTCTCTTTAACTGGCACCTGAATGAGAATCAACAAGACGCTACTTTCTTTATCGCAAGAACCATCATCATTATTATTATTGTTATTATAATATTTTATTCCTGGGGAATTGACTATAAGCTTAGAAAACCACTTTGAATATTTGAAACGTTAATGAAAATTTAGTTATTGGCACCAACTACTATATAGAGTACATTAGGTAAGACTCTCATTCAATGTAAGAAGAAGCTGATACACCAATCCTGCTGGTGGAAGATAATTATATATTTATAGTTAAGTGGATTTTGCCTCAATGTCAGAGAGATTGAAATATTGCAGGAATAGAACATTTGATGTACTCTTGATTCCTCTTTGTCTCGGTAAGTCACAAGATCATATTAAGGATGCAAAATTCAGAATTTGTCAGTTCTTCCTTCCCCCCTGTTTTTTTTAAAAAAAAAAAAATCAGAAACCTGCATGCTTATGTTCACTCCTTGGCATGTGGGAGAAAAAAATTGTCAATCCTCCCTCCCCCAATCTCCATTCCCCGAATCCATCACCTCCTGTTGACTGAGTAATATCACCTGACTTACCTTCTACATAAATTCCATTGCCCTACAAGACTTGAACACCTTGAAATAAAAACCACCATCTCCACCTGATAGTTCATAATTAGAGTAGCACCTGAGAAAACCATAATGGTTTTGCTGATCATTTCTAGAATCACGTCTAATATTCAATAGTTCGAGGGCTCATTCTATTAAATGTTTTTCAGGAATGATGTTGACCTAATTGGTAGAGGTCATCCCAACTGAAGTTGATCTCTTTGCCTAGACGACAGCTTTGGGATTTTTTTTTTACCTACAACATTCTTTTAGGAGAACATTCTGGTGCAGCATGTGCAAAGCATATGAGGAAATAACACATCATTTTCAAATCTATTGCCCCTTCACATTTTTTTTTTTGATGTTGTCTTTTAATGAGATTGGGGGTTTCTTGGGTTGTGCATGAGAAAATTTGTGGGTTCATGAAAGGATGATATTTCAGATCCCATTGTAAGAGGGAAAATTAACAGGAAGTTATCTCTTTCATAGTATTGTGGTGTATGTGTGTGGAAGAAGAGGAATTCTAGAATATTTAATAACGTGGAAAGTTCTACCAAAGGTGGGGCGTAGGATGCTTAGTTCTCTCTTCCTGTACTTCAGGAAGTTTCTGAGGTTTCTTTTGAGCCTTTTCTCTATCTCTGGGAACCTTCTATTGTATGTTGTATGTTCTATCAGGATTTCCGGGAACTAGATGACCACTTCTCCCTTATATAGCCCAGAGCTATGCACTTAATCATCGTACAATATTGCCTATGGACTTGTGCTTATCTCACAAACATACAGTATACCCCATAATAAAAGTAAATGTGCATTAAGCATCTGTAAATATGAAGCTAAATTTCAAGTTGAAGATTCAAGTTTTCTTGAAGATTCAAGCATTTCTTCAAGTTTGAAGGTAAATTCTCAAAATTTTCAGATTTCCTCTTTAAATCTTGTTCAAACCTTATGAAATTAATATATGAT
>JAUPMG010000001.1:25445329-25468379 GCA_031762675.1 Pachysandra terminalis
CTGTATGATTTGATGCACCCCTTGTTGAAATGTTTGTACCGTGCGCTGAAATGCAACGCAGGGTACAAGCATTTCAACATAGGTGCAGCAAATCTTCCAGAGGAAATGCTCTCCTCTTTAAACATGATACATGAAAAACCAGATGAATCCGAGCACCTTTTAGTAGTTGTAGTTGATAAGCCACGGTTCCTACCTTTTTGCAGATTTGAAATGGCCCAAAGAATCAGGGCGATAGTTTGTGATATGCTCTGAAGGCAACCGTTTGTTGGCAATAGGGAAGAAGCTGTAAGAAGAACCATTCTCCTTCCTTGAAGGATCTCTCAGTTCGATGTTTATCTGTTTGAGACTACATCCTTCGTTGAGACACTGCCAAGTTATCCTTGAGAATTTGTAGAACTTTTTCTCTGTTCCTCATGGCCTGCTCAACTGCCGCCACTTTTGTAGTCCCTTTTACATAAGATAAAAGGCGAGGTGGAGGCACTCCATACATGGCTTCATACGGGCATAGGCCTGTAGCGGAATGGAAGTTGGTATTATACCAAAATTCTGCAAGGGAGACCTACTTGCTCCATTCTTTTGGGTGTTGACTGCAAAAACTTCTTAAATAATGCTCCAATGACTTATTTACGATCTCCGTTTGCCCTTCTGATTGTGGATGATAGGCTGAACTTAGGTTTAATGTAGCCTCCTACAACCTAAAAAATCCAGTCCAAAAATTACTAGTAAACGTTGGGTCTCGATCGCTTACAATTGGTTTTCCGTTCAGTTTGAACACAGGATCAGTAAATAGCCTTGCCACCATTGTTGTCATGTAAGGATGAGAAAGTGTGATGAAGTGGGGAATATTTGGTGAGCCGATCGACTACCACCATCATTGTATCTCGGTTGAATCAGCTTGGGAGGCCTTCCACGAAGTCCATGGAAATGTCCGACCAAATCCTATTTGGAATAGGAAGAGGTTGAAGTAGTTCTGCTGGTGAAATATTCTCCGATTTATTCCGTTGACATGAGTTGCATTCCCTTACATGTTGCTGAACATCCTTCTTCATTCCCAACTTTTATCCTTTTGTAAGTTTTATGAAAACCTGAATGCCCTCCAAACGCACTATTATGATATTGTAATAGTGCTTTATCCTTGAAAGATGATTGGTCTGGTAAAAAGATTCTGCCCTTGTAGAATAAGATCCCATCATGAGAAATATATCTAGTAGGGTCTAATCTCCTTTCTTTGAGCCGATCAATCCTATCCAGGATCTCCTGGCTGTTTTTTGATTCTTCTTTGACCTCATCTATTCACGTGGCAACAGGAGCCGTTAACGCATAATTTGCAATATTTTCTGCTTTCCTTGAAAGTGTGTCTGCCACCGTGTTTAATTTTCTGCTTCTATACTCCAATGTAAAATCATATCCAAGTAACTTGGATACCCAAAGCTGTTGAGAGGGAGTGCCGATCTTTTGTTCTAGTAAAAACTTCAGGCTCTGCTGTTCTGTTTTTAGTAAAAAATTTCGACCAGACAGATATGGTCACCACTTTGGACTGATAAGATTAAGGCTAGCAGCTCCTTTTCATATGTGGAAAGATATAAAGATTTGCCTTTCAAGCCTTGACTTAAGAATGCAATTGACTGATTGTCTTGTGTTAATATGGCCCCAATGCCGGTTCCCGATGCATCGCACTCCACTGTAAATCTTTTATTAAAATCTGGCAAGGCTAGAACTGAAGAGCTTCCCATGGCTCGTTGTAACTGCTTTAAAGCTTGGATGGCTTCTGTTGTCCACAAAAAGCAATCTTTTCTTAGCCTATTGGTGAGAGGTCGTGCTATTTTCCCAGTCTTGAACAAACTTGCGATAATAACTGGTGAGGCTTAGAAAACTCCGTAGAGACTTAAGAGTTTTGGGAAGAGGCCAATCGATCATACATGATATCTTATTGGGATCCGCAGCAACTCCGTATTCTGAAATGATGTGCCCCAAATTATCAACCGTTGAACATCCAAATCGGCATTTAGTTTCCTTTGTGAATAATTTGTGTTCGTGAAGAATCTTTAATACCAGCTTCAAATGATCCAAATGTTCTTGCCAAGATTTACTATAGATTAAGATATCATCAAAAAATGCAAGAACAAACCTCCTTATGTAGGGCTGAAAAATATTGTTCATGAGACTTTGGAATGTCGATGGTGCATTAGTTAACCCGAAAGGCATTATGAGAAATTCATAATGACCATCATGTGTCTGAAAGGCGGTTTTCTACACATCGGGTGGATGAATTCTGATTTGGTGATAACCGGAGCGTAGATCCAGCTTAGAGAAACTGGTGGCTCTGTGTATTTCATCCAAAAGCTCGTCAATAACCGGGATGGGAAATTTATCCTTGACGGTCTCGCGGTTTAATGCCCGATAATCAATACATAATCGCCACGACCCATCATTTTTTTGAACCAATAGCACTAAAGATGAAAAAGGACTTTGGCTAGGGCGTACCACTCCATTATTCATCAGATCTTGGACCAGTTTCTCTATCTCACCCTTTTCGTAGTGAGGGTAACGATAGGGACGAATGCCAATCGGCTTTGTTCCTGGTACGAGAGTAATTTGGTGATCAAGCTCTCTTGGTGGAGGTAGACCCTTCAATTCTTCAAAAACGTCCTTGTATTCATCCAGAATAGGACGAATCATAGGATGGATTTCTTCGGTTTGTTGTACGGCACTCATGCTACAAATCTGCAATAACATGTAGCTGTTAGTAATGGCCTTACCAATTCCTTTGTCATTCACCACTTCTGCTTCTTGTGCCGCTTCTCCTTGGAATGAGTATCCCTTCCCTTCTATTTTAAATTCCATGGTGAGATGCTTGAAATCCCATGTTATTGATCCCAGACCTTGTAGCCATTGGGCTCCTAATACTCCATCACACCCTCCTAACCCTAACAAAAAGAAATCAGTTGTAATGGGAACCCCTTGCAACCATAGTTTTACTCCTTCACACTTCCCATGACAAGGAACCGTACCCCCATTTACTACTATCACCATGCACCTTCCCTCGGCTATAATTTTAAGACCTGCCTTGTGAGCTATTTTTGGGGCTAAAAAATTATGGTTACTTCCCGAGTCCACTAGTTTTGTGGCCATAACCCTTCCTACTCTCCCTTTCACCCACATTTTTTGGGGTGTTTGACTACCTGTGGTATCTTGTAGGGAAATTTCTGCAGAATGTAGGGTATCATCAATAGCTAGGCCGTCCTCCACAAACTCTTGCTCTTCCTTTTCTCCCGTCTCTTCCTCCGGCCAACTACCTTCCATTAGAAAAAGCTTTTGTACCTTACACCGATGTCCTGGAGCAAATTTCTCATCACAGTTGAAACAAAGCCCTTTATTGCGCCTTTCTTTCATTTCGATTGGTGTGAGTTGCTTGATGGGAAATGAAGGAGTTCTTGGTATTCCTCTCGATGATGACGATGATTTGGGTTGGTTCGTCCAAGCTTGCCTCTAGCGAGAAAGAACTTTTTCCTCCCGCATTCCTGCAAGACTGATTGCGTCAATTAAGGTGTTGGGTTTCATCATTTGGACGCTCAACCGGATTTCCTCCTTTAGGCCTTCGATAATACAACTGACCATAAAGGTCTCATTGAGTCCCTCCGTCCGGTTAGCCAATTCCTCGAATTGAGTTTGATAATTCTCAACTGATGAGGATTGTCTCAATTCAGATAGCATGGCCGTGGGGTCTTCGTACTGTGAAGGTCCAAATCGAGTCTGGAGAGATTTGGCAAATTGGTCCCAACTGATGATAGCACCTGATTTCTCCATCCATTTGAACCATTGCAGTGTTTTTCCTTCCAAGTGGTAAGATGCTACAAGTAACCGTTGCGTCTGAGGAGTCGGCTGATACAAGAAAAATTGTTTAGCTTGGTACAACCATCCCGATTGGTCGCACCCATCAAACCTCGGAAAATCTAATCTTGTGCTTCTTGCGTGCATCGGCTTCCCATTTTCCGCCGTTGTTTCTTCTTGGTTGTAATTCCCCACTCGTCCAACAAAACTTTTTCCCTTCTCTTTGCCTGCGCCAAGAGAAAAGCTTTCCATTTTTCTGTTTATGGCTGCGACCTACTGCGTTAGCTCCTTTAATATTTTCCCTTGGGCTTCCGTCGTTTCTTTGTGCAGCCTCATCATCTCATCTATTTTTGAATTTCGGATTGCTTCCTCCATTCCTAGAACTACCGCTCTGATACCACTGTTAGGAACTTGCAAATTCAAACTAATAAGAACATGCAAATTCGAAACTAGCCGTTGTTGGTTCTTCGAGGGAACCTGCCTCCTTAGATAAGTTTTGGATTAACTGATTGACTTTCTCATTAATCAAGGAGCTATATTAATGGACATAGACTCCCACCCAACTTCTCTACTAACAACCCTACTTTCAAGGAGATAAGACACCAATTTCAATCCCCCTCTTCTAGGAAACAAATTAACAAACTAACAGCATCACAGTTGCTTATTTGGAAATTCAAAAACAAGATAACAACCAAGAATTCAAAAGAGAACTAACAACTTGAAACTCGAGATGATTCATCATAACTGTTAAACGTTTTACTTAGCACAGTCATGTGTTGCATGGAGGGGCTTGCATGAGTTACGTGAGAAGTAGGCATGTAACAGGTTGTGATGGACTTATTTGATAACTGAAAGAGGATTTTGCGAATTTAATTATGGAGAAACAATCTATTTCAGTTAGTCTCTGGAAGGAGATTATCATTCAAATATCTTGGATGAAGGAAAGAAAATGTAACTCGTGGAGACTATATCATTTGTTTTTGTTGGCACTCTCTCTTGGGAAGGGTTTACATTTAGACTTTTCACATGTTCTCAGAAGTGCAAATGGGTTGGTGGATCATTTGGTTAGAGAAGGATCTATCTCCGAGTCTTTTTATAGCGAGGCTGTGCCGATTGAGTTCGTGAATGAGGCGATTTAGTTTTTATTGTACTTCTTGTTTTATCTCTTTTTGTTTTTGTTGGTTTTTTGCGCCGGTCTGTCCACTGCTTTGTGGCCTCATTGCCTTGTACATACTTTAATCTATTTATACTATTCTCATTAATCATCAAAAAAAATTTGAGGTTCTGTTTGGAGTATTGGAGTAGTCTCTTGCATGTTAGCAGATAGGGTATGATTAACTTAGTGAATTTAAGCTTCAACTGTTGTGCTATATATTTAATTTTATGGTGCTACTTTTATCTTCTTATGGAAACCGCAAAACCACAAAACGATTAAAGCAATTTGCGAGCATTCTAAATTCTTTTTTATAGATAGTTTAACTTGTACACTTTGCTATTAACGGTGCTAAAATGTGCGGGTTCGCTAATGTCTTAATCCATGTCCTCATTGGATTATGATTTCTGGTACCTAGAAAGTGATTTGTATCTCGGTTGGTTTTCACTAGGTTAACTGTAAATATACTGAATTTGAATTTTTTTTTCTCAGCTTTGGCTCTTAAATTCAGTTGAAGTGCAAAAGAAGGCTCCAACTGCTACCTATCAAAATAGTCTTTCTTATCATGGCTCTGCTGTAAATGTTATTCGCTTCTCTCCTTCTGGTAAGGACGCACCTATTTTCCCTTAGTTTTTTTGAGAATGGTGCTGTTGACGTAAAATGCACTTGGCATATTGCAATAACCGGTAACTTAACAATTAAGATGATGCTGTATTACAAATACCACGTATCTATCTTTGTATAGTAAGGTTACTACAAGCCATTTACATCTAACCTGCCAGTCCATATGTGTTTCATTTTGGTGGATTAGATTCCAGTTTTCAACCCATGGTCAGGCTTTCTCTATGTTATGTGGACACACCCATCAGCCTGCCAAATTCCGTGTCCATACATGTGGACACGGATTCGGACACTGACACGGCATGGACATGCCCATGCTGTGTCCATGGAAGAAAAAGACGCCTTGAATCCTATTTTTTAGGGTTTGTCGAATCTGACGCTTTGTACCCGTGTCTGACACCGACACACGTACCCGTACTTATGCAACATAGGGCTTTCTCAACCTGTTAATGTATCACGTTCTGGTTGAGCTCTTGAACCGGTATAGTAATAACACCTTGACTGGGCTTTTATTTATACTTACAATTTACAACTATAATGTTGAGGAAAGGGGTTTTATTATTTTGCCACAAAACTATCCCTTGTTCTTTTGTTCATTTTTCATGATTAGATATGACATTTCTTGCTACATGGAGGGATAGAGTGGCCAATCAAACCATTCATCTAATAGGGGACCCTCATGGCATGTTTTGGAGTATATCAGGATCCATCGCTTAAAGTACCCTCATATGAGAATATCAATTCCAAAAGTCAATGTAATTGGAGTATTTTAGCCACCTAATTTCTATGTACTTTCCAGAACTTTCATAGTAGCTATCCACTGTCAAAAACAATATGGTGAACCTAAATTGCCAAAATTATTTGGTGAAGCTAATATTTTATATCCTTGATCTCTTTAGTGGGACTTTACAGAGGGTGAGTCTGATATCTTACAACAGCAAGCCACATGGTCAAATCTGTTGCTTAAGTACTTCTTGCGGCACAATACCCTAGATTTTTTAAAGAAATATTTTATATCTTCATGCATCAATTTGATTATTATGATTTTTAGCACAGAACTAATACCCTCTACATTATGCAGGAGAACAACTTGCCTCTGGTGCCGATGGTACGACTTTGCTCATTCAATGAACTTTCTCTCTCTTTTTTTTCTTCTTGCAGTTGATTGCCTTTTATCTTTTTTTTTTTTCAATCTGTTTAATAGTTGTATACTATATATATATATATATATACTGTAATTGACTTAGACAAAGTGTTTTAATTGGCTCTTTAATGGCAGGAGGTGAGCTAATCATATGGAAGTTGAACTACACAGATGTTGGTCAAACATGGAAGGTCCTCAAGACATTATCGTAAGATTTTCATCTTGATTTCTCACTAAGCTTCTTCTTGCATTACAAATTACTTCTATGTGATTTACAAGGTAGTTTTGTGGTTCAGGTTTCACCGCAAGGATGTTTTAGACCTGCAGTGGTCTAAAGATGGTGCATTTCTCATCTCGGGATCTGTTGATAATTCTTGCATTATATGGGATGTTAACAAAGGTAAAATGGCTGATACACGGCTGTAGCATATATCTCAGTTAAACTGAAATATTTTCTCACACGATTCTATGCATCAGGTTCTGTCCATCAGATTTTGGATGCTCATTTGCATTATGTTCAAGGCGTTGCATGGGATCCGTTGGGTCAGTACGTTGCTTCGCTTAGTTCCGATAGATCTTGTCGGGTTTATGTGAATAAGCCAATTAAAACAAAAGGCTCTGAGAAGATGAATTATGTTTGTCAGCATGTCATCATGAAGGCAGAACAGCACTTGATTGATGATTCCAAGGTATGATATTATTCTATCATTGTAAATCAAATGTCATAGGTGGATTTATTAAATATAGTGAAACTTGCACATTGTTTGTGGTGCAGTCAACTAAAAACCATCTCTTTCTTGATGAGACATTGCCATCTTTCTTCCGAAGATTGGCCTGGTCGCCTGATGGTTCTTTCTTACTTGTCCCTGCAGGTATGGATCTAAATTTCTATTTCTATTTTTCATTTCATTATTTTTTAGGTGAGGACCTAATAGATGTTCTTTCTAGTTTAATGCTGAATAATGTTTTGTTTTTTGATAGTATTTATAACAGTTGTAATCAGTGTTTTACAGGCGTATGAGGCCTACACCTCGAGGCTTGCTTGAGGTTAAGCCTTAAGGTGAAGCTCAAGGGGAACACCTCGTGGAAGCCTCAAATATACGGAGGCTCACACCTCAAAGAGTGAAGCATATAAAAGGCCCACACTTTATTCCTTCAGACTGCTTTATGTGTGAAGCATGTGCCTCGTAAATTAACCAAACAATAGTGCTTTTGCCACAGAATTGAAAATTAAATATTGTTATTAACTTTTCTTTTATTTAAATGAACACTTGGATACAAACATAAATACATATGCATACTTATAAATGCGTGTATATTTGTGTGTACGCATATATGTATATATTGAACAGATTTTCTAGCCTGGCTATCCAGTGAAGAGTTCTGGATGGACCCCCTTTTGATTCATGGCAGCTTAGGTGGCTGCTCCAAAGACACCCATGGCTCTGCCTCCTCCTAAGCCTCTCTAGGTGGTATTAATTGCCGCCCAATCAGACATTATCATGTTGCAAAATCTTTTTTTTTTCCTACATTGAAATTTGGAATGGTTCTTGCTTAAGAAGAATGTGGTCCAATAAATGGTAGGAATAGTGCTTTTGTGGTGAAAAGAGAGTGCCAAGGTGGCTAATCCTGATGGCCATCAATCAGATGTATGGCTTGGATTGTCCACATCATCCCTCCAAGTGGAAGAAGTAGAAGGACCCATGCAGAGAAAAAGGATGGACCTACTATACACAGTTTTAGTTAATTTCATTAAAAATTCTTAAAAGTCATGATTACAAATCTAGGTCGCATCTAAGGAAGCTCAAAAAGCTGTTTGCATGAGTTTCCTTAATTTACAAAAGTTGTTGCCACTAATTCTTTCTGGGAAATCTCTTGCTTACTATTATTATTTTCTTATTTCAGGTTCACACAAATTCTCTCATGCATCAGAAGCCATAAATACTGGTTATGCATTTTCAAGAAAAGATCTGTCCAGGCAAGAGTCTGCACCGAATTTTCTATTATCTTCTTGCCAAGGTTTTAAATTTCGATATCACCGGACATTTTGCTAGATTTTCTGGTGAAATTTTGGCGATATTTCACCAGGTTGGGGAAATATTGAGGAAATGTATAGAAAAAAAAGGAATTTTGATCCAATTTTTTGAGAATTTAAATGAGATTAAAATACACCTAAAAAACCTAAAATATGAAGTAAAAAAAAAAAAAAAAACATGCAATCATATACATTAACACATAGTTAGGCAAGTATGATGCATGCGGTTGTGCACCCTGTAAGGGAAAAATAAAGTTTACATCTAAATGATTCAATTATAGACAAAAAAAGAAGTCAAAATATGACAAAAATGGAAGTAAATTGCATATATATACTCTGATTAATATGGCCCTATTTAATCAAGTTCAAGTGATCAACATAGATCAAACCACAAAGCTCCAACCATGCATGTATGTAGAATGGAAATTAAAATAAAAAGGTCAAAATGTCAAATAACTCCATATTTTGCTATATTTCGATGAAATGGGGGGGGGGGGGGGGAGAGGGGAAAGGGGGAATTCAACGAATTCTCCCTGCATTTCGTCTCGTTGGGGGCCATTTTGGCAAAATTTAGAATATGGATTCTTGCTTGATTCCTTTCTTAAGACATAGAAACAAGTCTTTTGTTGGTTTCAGAGATATGGAACTTGTTCACCAGGCATATTAAATAATTCACACTAAATTGAGTGTCCTTAAAATGAATTTCATGACCTTGCTACCTGTACAACTGGTCTGGTCATATCTTTTGACATAAAATAATTATTTAATTATGCCAAAGGCCTTGCTAGGTCATGGACATTACGTTATGCCCTGGAAATATTTGCGGAAGATCCATGCACCACTAGGCCATAAAACTGTAATACAAGAATAGACTTCGACTCGAATAAATTCATTCTTCTTCTCTTTGGAATTAAATGGAAAATGAAAGAAATCCAAAGCTGGGAATAGGCTTTCATATTCTGCTTTGCCTTTTAACTCTTTACAACCTTCTATATGCAGACCTGCTGTACTACTCCCTGGTGCCAGCAAACCCATTGTGGCTGTACGCTTCTGCCCCATGGTTTTTACCCCTCGTGGATCGAACTCAGGTATTTGAATGCCGTCTACATTTTATTTTTGTGGATACGATTAATAGATTGGTAATATCATAGGGGACTGAACTGGGTGACTTGAGCAGCTGGGTTCTTCAGTCTTCCTTACCGGTTTGTTTTTGCGATGGCTACTTTGAACTCTGTATACATATATGACACAGAGAGTGTTCCTCCGATTGCAATCTGGGCCGGTCTTCACTACGCAGCCATCACTGATATTGCATGGTAATTTTATTTCTCTTGCTTGCATTATGATTTTGGTCTGGAACAGATTCGTTAACCGTTTTGATATGCAATCCCTTTTTGTTTTTGCAAGGTCATCTAATGCCAAATATTTAGCATTGTCCTCTCAAGATGGTTATTGTACTATTGTTGAATTTGAAGGTGATGAACTGGGATCACCCATATTGTTGTCAGGTTTGTTTTTCTTTCTTTAGAACTTATCTGCATGGATAATATACTGTTTATGCGATTTCTTTCTGCATTTATATAATCTCGGAAGATTTTGAATGAATCTTTGCTGTGAATGTACACGTTTATCACATATATATACCATATGACGGAGTGTATAATTTCTCTTTTGTATTTGCCAATCTTTACTCATCTGCATTTGGATTGTTTAACAAAATTGTGTTTCAATCTGCTTTAGAAACTAAGAAAGTCACTGAAGAACTGGGATCGCCCATATTGTTATCAGGTTTGTTTTTCTCTTTAGAACTTGTCTGCATGGATATAATATACTGTTGTTCATGCGATTTCTTTCCGTTTTATATAATCTCGGAAGATTTTGAATGAATCTTTTCTTTGAATGTATAAATTTATTACGTATGGATACCATATGGAGTGTATAATTTCTCATTTCTATTTGCCAATCTTTACTCATCTGCATTTGGATTGTCTAACGAAATTGTGTTTCGATCTGCCGTAGAAGCTAAGAAAGCCACCGAGGAAGAAAATCTGAGCACCACAGTTCAGAAGCTGGAGTACATATCGAGTACGACAACTGCTACTGACGTTTCTGTGGCCACGGTTAGCAATAGAACAGAAGCAGAAGGAAAACCAGTGAAACAAGCATCACCTGAGTTGAGGAGTAATCGCGTCTCAGACAAACTGGCGCAGAGGCGCATTACTCCCATGGCAATTGATAATCCTTAGCTGCTAATTGTTAAACATTTTTTTTTGAGTGAATCCATGGACGAAAGTTTAATATGTAAGGGTTGATTGCTCTTAATCTTTTGTAACTTTTAATGTATATGAACTATTAACTAATGAAGCTTAAATTCATTTTTCAAATTCTGACCCTTTGTTTGATGTCCAACAACTAGCAAAATGGTCATATTTTATCGGATCGTCGGATCATAAATTCCTTACCAAATCAAATTAGTTTTGGATCGTCGGATCATAAATTCCTTACCAAATCAAATTAATTTTGGATCAGGTCTTTGATTTGAACAATTATCAGATTTTTTGGTAAACCTATTTTATAGTTGTATAGGAAATCAAATAAAAAAGAAATGTAATTTGATATATATATATATATATATATATATAATATAATATACATATTATTTAATCCCTTACTAAATCCATTTTTATTTTTCGGATCATGATCCAATCCATTGACAGCCCTACATATAAGATCTTAATAGTATCGGTTACAATTTTGCATCATTACTCCGTTGTTTGAATGGTTCAGTTTGACCAAACCTGGTAATTGGAATGTGAGGTATTAGAGTGATTGCTTATACAAAGCAAAAGATTCGATCACCACCATTGATTTCTGAATCAACGGTATCAAAATCTGCGGACCATTTAGCATGACATGTACCTTTTCCCGCCATCTCAACGAGAACTGCTCTGTTTAAAAATGTAGAAAATGCCGAAAATAAATTCCATTTCGTTGTCTTCTCTTCTGAGGAACTGTGTTCCACTCTCTGCAATCTTCCCAGCTAAGCAAACCCACGCCCAAACCCTAATCCATGGCCTCCAACCGAACGTCACTCTTCAAACCGATCTCATCTTGGTTTACTCCAAATGCGATTCTCTCGAAGACGCCCAGCGAGTGTTCGACGAAATGATCGAAAGAAATATTCATTCGTGGAACATTCTGTTCTCATCTTACTTGCAAAATTCTCCGTATCTTCAAGCTCTGAGTACATTTCATGGTTTTCTGAAGGAGGATCTTCGACCTGATCACTTAACGTTTCCTCCAGTCCTTAAGGCATGTGCTGGAATTGGAGATTCTTGTCTGCCCAAGCAGCTTCACGGTTCAGTGATTAGATTAGGGTTTGAAGATCATGTTGTCGTCGGGAGTTTGGTCTTGGGTTTTTATGCGAAGTGTGATAACCTAGTTCATGCACAGATCTTGTTTGAGAGTATGCGGAGAAGAGATGTGGTGGTCTGAAATTCAATGATTTCGGGGTTTGGGAGAGCAGGATTTTCTGTAGAAGCATTGGATTGTTTTAGGAAGATGCGTTTTAAGCGCGTGTGGTAGAGAAGGAGACTTGATGAGAGGAAGAGAAATTCATGGGCAAGTATATAAGAGTCTAGTATTTAATGGAGATATTGCGATTGGGAACTCTTTGATTGATATGTATTCAAAGTGTGGATGCTTGGGCTATTCACAGAAGGTTTTTGCAAACATGGTTGCTTTGAGTCTAGTGACCTGGACCACACTGATCTCTTGCTACGGCATTCACGGGAAAGGTACGGAGTCTCTGGTTTTCTTTGAGAAAATGAGAGTTTCTGGATTTAAACCTAATTGTGTTACATTCACTGCGGTTTTGGCTAGTTGTTGCCACTCGGGTCTTATAGAGCAAGGTCTGAAAATTTTCAATTCGATGAGTTTGGAATATGAGGTTGAACCTACTGTAGAGCACTATGCTTGTATGGTGGACCTTTTAGGCCGTTTAGGGCATCTCGAGGAAGCCTTAGAAATGATAAAGAAGATGCCGGTTGAGCCTTTAGCAAGTGTTTGGGGTGCCTTGATTGCTGCTTGCAGAATGCACAAAAATGTGAAAATTGGAGAAATAGCTGCATATTGGCTCTTTGAGTTGGAGCCCAGAAATGCGAGCAACTATGTTGCATTATGTAATATTTATGAATGTGTTGGTCTAGCCGTCTAGGGGATGGAGTTTTGAAAATTAGATCAAGGGTGAGAGAATTAGGTTTAGCTAAAACACCTGGGTGTAGCTATATTACTGTTGGAGGTAGAGTCAATAGATTTTACCAAGGGGACATTTCTCATCCTCGGACAAAGATGATGTATGAAATCCTAGATATGATAATTAAGACAATGATGTTGCCTGAAGGTTATAGATGGTACAATTGATGCTGCTTGATAGAAAGTTTGGAGTAAATCAAAATCTTTTTGATGTGAGAAGTACCAAGGTGAATGAATGCTTGAAGTTACGAGCACAAATAGATGGTTCAAACCACAATAGAATATACGGATGTCTAACAAGAGACTATTGGATAACCTGCAAATTAGAGCATTGACTGGATATTGCTGCCCACAGCCTGAATGATAATGGTAAATATTATTATGTCACCCACGTCCTTTTCTTTGTATGTTTAGCATTTCTTTTGTTAATCCCGATTAAGAAAATAAAAACTTGTTTCGTTACATTACATTTAATCAATGCATACTGGTTGGTTTGGTTATTGATAATTTGTTTCTTTAATTTTTCAGGTCATATAATGTGGCCATTCTGCTTTCTTTATCAAGAAGAATTCCTTTCAAGGGGAAGAGTTTGGCCACTCCTAATCTGTCTACCCCATGTAAGTTAGAATCATTTCTATTTGAATTCACTTCTTCCTTTTATTGCTTTACCTCTGGAGTTGCATTATGACTGAGTGCCATAGTCCTAACAAAGACTCTAGTCACTTTGTTAAAAAGTATGTTTGAATTCTAAAAATATCAAAACAAGCTATCAGACTCTTTTAATCTGAGGCTAACAACTATGATCTGTTCTCTTAAATTTTTTTTGGAACCTTTATAACATCTATCTGAAGGAATATGCACATGGTACATGCTAGTAAACGTTCTACTGTTTATGGTTTTGTCCATATATGCTGTAACATACATATGAAAGATCGGGGAGTTGGAAATGAAAATTAAAAAAATGCATAATCAGCATTTTAATCTTTTCTCTTTGCTAGGTATGCTGTTGTCAAAGATGCCAAAATTTGGACACTGGTTTGGATTTCCTAGTTGAAATCTTATAACTGCACAGTTTAAAGGATATGTGTGTATTTATATATGCTTTCTTAAGGAAAGAGACCATCCAAACATAAAATGAAAAGACTGAAAATATCCTGGAGGACCTGCAACTTGTAGTAAAGTTTGTGGTGCCATATTGGTCAGAAGGGGAGTATCTTACTCACCATGAAAAGATGTTACTCGCGAGTGAAAGGTTTTCTTACATAGATTCAATGCCAGTGGTGTGACCAAAGTTGATTTCTTGATGATGTTTAAAATTCATTTGGGACAATTATCCGTTTTGTCATGTGGACAGATGCTTGCAAATTAGAACTTCTGAGTGGCAGTCCTTATCAATATGTTGAATGTACTTATGAACAAAAATGGACATAACAGGTACAATTTTCCATTTCTATCCTGAGATGGATAATAAACCCCTGGAACTCAGCCGTTTCAGTTACACACTAGACTGCTGGTATATTGAGTTTCAGGTACATGTTTATGGGTCCCATTAATTGGGTTGATTTTGGCCTCAATAATTTCATTATTAACATCTAACTCTTTTGATTTTTGGCTCCCATAATCTCATAGATGATCCCTTTAGGGGGATCCTTTAGACATTGAGTTTGAGCTCTTTACAACCTTTGACATAATAAATTTAAGTGTATGGAAAACTTTTTTGGAAACAAAACAATAACAAGTAGATCAGATGTTATTTTATATAATCTGTTTGAGTAATGAATTACATCAAACGAATATTCCCTTTCTTATATTAAAAACTTATTCTCCTTTTTTCCCTTTCTAGGGACTGAGCTGTGGAGCTCCTGTCATGGCTGCAATTTCCGGTTGTATTTGTTTATGTCTTCCACAATCACTTTTTCTTTTTTACAGTTCTTAGGATCTTAGGGCTCAGGTCCATCATGCCTCATGTGCGCTATAAGGCATTTCCAATTGTGAAATCATCATCATCATATGCCTTGTCCCAACTAGTTAGGGTCATCAACAAGAATCCTGTTTTTCCACTCAGAGAATGCAGCTGAAAATAATTGTCCTAAAGATGATCATATAATCATAGCTGCTTGCCGATTTGAATCCTTGAAAAGGTAAAAACTTGCCAAAAGGACAGTTATGTTAAATTCTGACCAAACTGCATATTTCAACAAGACTGCGAAAAATGGACTGCAAAAAAATTAGAAGTACTGTGGTTCCCATTTCAGAAACATTATTTGAACATTTTCAGTCTGCTGGTTACCACATTGCTCTAAATATATACAACAGCAAATAATTTTTATCAAGACCTATCTTCAGAATTCAGAACTCTTTCGACATTCATGAATCCTGAACATGAATATATGCATATAAAATTACAAGAGAATCGAAACTAGAACCATTCTACATAACATACATACTTGCCGTGAAAATTCAACTGATAGATGCAGCATTTTACTCTTGTTGAGAAACCAGGAGGTTGATAATTTCATCAACTGCATTGATGTACGACAGAGACATCTGTTTTATATGCAAATATCAGTTCCAGTGCCGAAAGAAGAGTGAGGGCTTTGCTGTATATAATTGTTATCCTACAAATGTCCAATCTTTAGCAGGGATTCCATGCTTTTGGAACCATTCCAGCAAGTGGAACTTTTCATAGAGCACCAACCTTATGTCCTTCTGCAGAGATAGGTGCTTAAGGAATGGGAGGAGGACCTCCAAAAGCTGATCAACCCAGAAAATACACGAGAGATAGCAAGGAAATGGATCAATCTTTTTGACCAAATGCTATTAAATTTTCCTCGATTTTTTTTTTTGAATGTACACAAGAAGCGCGCGCACACACACACACACACACACACACACATATGGATTGTGTGTCCAGAATTTTCTGTGGTTGTCCAGCAGAAAATGGAATACATGGTATTCCATTCAGTGGTTGCAACAAGAAACTGAATGGATTGTTATCAATAATAACAGTTCGACTGAGATCCTTCGATAGACAAGACAGATCCTTCACGTGCTCTCAATATTCCCTATGGATTGTGCAATACCAGAGATTTCATCAAACAAGGTAAATTAATCACAGCAGGTCTGAATGATGTCAGTAGAAAATCAAAAACACAATATTTGATACTACATACTCAAACACTTTTGCAAAGGAGAATTTCCAGAGGAAGATTTTGTGAAGTTAAGATAGAATAAAAAAGAATCTGGAACATTTCTGACGGAATTATAAATGTGAACTTAGAACACGTTCAAGCGACAAGGCACAAAATTTCAACATCCCAAAAGTAACAGCACATAAAGGATAAAGGAAGAGGCTTGCATGCATGAGCAGAAAACATTGAGACTGCTAACAGTAAAAAGAATAATAAAGAGATGCAAATGCTGGGGGTTAGATGTAAGCACAGGTGAAATGTAAAACTCTTCATGTTTGACGTTAAATGCTAGGAAGTAACCACTAATTGGTCACAAACTACAGCAGGTAATATTTCTTATCTATAGCTGCATTCTTCCTTACATAAGAAAACAGTAAGAGTCCAAAGTACACATATCCACTTTACCTAATTCAAGCATCAGTCAGACTAAATGTATCATAGTTCATACTAGAGTTTTAAATGCCACTTCACTAGAAATTTCGCCACCGGAGCTGGTGGAAATTTAGCCGAAATATTGAAAGAGAATTTTGTTTAGTTAAATAATTATTGAATATTCTATACTTAAATTGTATCACACAAGCACGCACACACACATAATTGGATATATTCGGGTTTAATAGTTAAACACGCTCATTAGGAGGGAAGGAGGGAGGGACTTTTTCTGCACCCGCCTGATAGAGAGCGAGGGACTGTTTTCTGAATCCACCTGTAAATGTGACACCAACTATCAAATTGATTGAACTCCTGTAGCTGAAGATAATCTACTATTCTGCTGTCTCTATATTGATTCACAGAAACAATGTTCCAAACTTATGAATATGGTTCACTTAATCAATTGCTGAAGCAGGACTGATATCTTTAGTAAGTAGAAGCAGCAAACAAAAATAAATGCTGAAGCACATATCCGTATTTTTTTTAGATGGAAATCACATGCATATGTTGAGGAATGAGAGGAACTATTCAGTCAATCCTGCCTAGGAATCTCCAACTAACTTGAAGCTAACCAAATTCTCGTAATGAGTAAATCCGTTGAATACTTTTGAACAATTGGGAAAAGAAACACATACTGTGTTTAGAAACATAATCAATTGATGCATTGCTCACTCATCCAGTCAGACTGATTTCTAACATAACATCTTTTTTGGAAAATAGTGGTAGGTCGGTCCAGAGCTTGTAAGGGAACCATGTCACTTGATATTCCTTAAATCCAAGTGTCATTAATACTTATTTGACTAAAAGTTTCCCAATGTATTCTTATCTTGATGGTGACTTCATACTGCCAAGTCAAATCCTACCTAAAGAGCAAATACTATTTTAAACCATGCAAGACTTACGTGCTAATTGTTGAAGGCCGATAAAGACGATGGCTAAATCGATTCTCCGCATCTATTCTATCAACAAGAAGTCTAGCATATCCTGTAAGATGTTCAAAATGATAAATCTAAAGAAATTCAAAATACAGTGGAGTGAGCTGGAAATAGATAAGTAATGTGCCAACCTTCAAGACCAGCAGTGAATAGCACAAGATCTGCAAACTCGCTAATCTGTTTTAAGAATTCTTTCAAACCTGGGCGTTCAAAAACTGTAACATGGTTGACCTTGAGTTTTGCTTCACATTCCTTCAAACCATGAAAATTATCACCAAATAAGTTTCTTACATAAATCTTTAATAGTAAACCAAAGAAATATGAATAAATATTTATTTATTTAGAGAGAGAGAGAGAGACCTTGTCTGAAGATATGCATTCTAGCTCGAACCACTTCAACCCAGCTCCTGTTGCTTGATTTCAAATAATGGAAGGCAAACTAGACGTCTCATACGCACATACCAGAGTCTCGTCCAAGTCAAGAACAACCTAAACGTCAAGGTACAGGTATCAAAACCTGTACGTTCTCCTAAGAGAACGAGTTTAAGCAACAAAGCCAAGAAAGGAACACCTCTTTAATCTAAACAAAAGTTTCATCTTCCTTATATCAATATTCTTAGAAAAAGACTGTGAATGGATTTCTGGTCTCAGCAGGTTCAGATAACAAGTGAGAGATGGGTTTTCCTGCAACATGAAGTGGTGATGTGGCCAATTCAAAATGTCCACCTGATAAGGGAACCTCTGGTTAGGACACATGAACAACTCTTTAACCCCCTGTTAGCAACATTAACACATGACTATCAGAATTTTCATATGCAATAATAGCCGTCAATTTTCTAAATTTGGGACTGAAACCTCGTATATAAAGTGAAGTCACATGGAAGTGCAAACAGACAAATGGAGTTTGCCAAATTGTTTTTCAAAATACGTAATTCATGTCTCACTAGGGCTCTAAATCTAGTGCACCCAAACTCTAAAAGGTGTATCTTTCTCAAGTATGAGAAAGGGGTGAAGGGGTATAAGCTTTGGGATTCAGAAACACAGAAGGTGGTGATCAGTAGAGATGTAGTGTTTGATGAGAACTCAATGCTTAAATCTTCTAAGGAAGATAAGAAGCATCAGGTAGAAGAAAGTAGCAGCAAGAAGACAGTGGTACAGGTGGAGCTAGATGATTCAGATAAAGAAAGCAAAGTTCAACCAGAAGAAACATAGTGAGAAGCATCACAGCATAGCCTTAGACAAGCCCAAATGCACCAAGAAGACATCAACTAAATATGATAACTTTGATTCTTTTGCACTTATAACTAGCAGTGGAAATCCTTCTACTTATCAGGATACAATCAGTTGCAATAAGAAAAGTAGATGAATGGAGGGCATGATGGAAGAAATTGAGTCATTGTACAAGAATATGGTGGAACTTTCCAAGGGAAAGAATGTAATAGGGTGCAAGTGGGTGTTCAAGAAAAAGGAGGTAGTATCAAAAAAAAGGAAGGAGAGAAGTTCAAGGCCAGGTTAGTTGCAAAGAGGTATTCATGGAGAAAAGGGGTTGATTACAATGAGGTGTTTTCACCAGTTGTTAGGCACACCTCTATCAGGACACTACTGGCTTTAGTGGTCAACGCCAATCTGGAATTGGAACAGCTTGGTATAAAGACAGTTTTTCTTCATAGTGATCTAGAGGAGCACATTTATATGGAGCACCCAAAGGGGTTCAAGCAACCTGAATCAAAGCACCTTGTTTGTAGACTAAAGAAGTCACTTTATGGGCTGAAATAGTCTCCACAACAATGGTATAAAAGGTTTGATTCAGATTGACGTGAGTATGATTGGTATGTTTACCTTGGGGTTCTTGGAGATGGTTTTTATAGTTTTCTGATAATTTATGTTGATCGTTGCTAAGAGCATGGATGAAATTGACAAGATGAAATCCTTGTTAAACAAAGAGTTTGATATGAAAGACTTGGGGGATGCCAAGAAGATTCTTGGCATGGAGATTCATAGGAACAGAGAGGCTTGTAAGCTATGGGTGTCTCAACAAAAGTATGTTAAGAAGGTGCTAGAGCAGTTTAGTATGAATCATGCTAAACATGTAAGCACGTCATTGGAAAACTACTTCAAATTATCTGCTAGACAAGTAGAAATTGAAGATATGTCCAAGGTTCCATATGCCAATGTTGTACCAGTCTATCTGGACTCAAAACAGAAAGGAGATGTAGCACAAAAACATACTGCAGAGACGTACACAGCACATACAATAAATGTTTTTGTTTATAAGCAAATAAGGTGAAATCAGAAAGAAAAAGAAAATCAAAATATGCACACAGATTTACGTGATTCGGCATAGTGCCTACGTCCATGGGAGAGAAGTTTTTCACTAGTCTGGAGCATTGTCTTTAAAACTTGTCCATCACTCTTACAAGATTGTCTCTCACTTCCAGTTGGAAAAAGAAAAACTGCTAGGTCAAATTAGAGGATCGTCCATGGTTGCAATGTATTGGAGTTTTACAGGAAATGTAACATTAATCATTTGTCCAAATTCTTTTTGATTTTCTTTCACTTCAGTATTCTGTTGAAGGTGCAAATATGCTGGCTTTCTAAGTCCTATCATTTATGAGAACCCCACATAGGGTTTCTTGGTAAAGAGCTTCATCATCTACGCCAGATCCATGTTTTTTTGGTATGTCCATGATGCTCAAGATGTACCATCTAGCCTCTGTAAGATACTATTTCTTAAGGTTCAAGTGATGTCTATTCATATGAGCATTAGTATTCATTCATGATTTGCAATTCAACATTGTAATATGGATTTAGAGTCCACGTTGTTTCCTACTGTCATGCATAAGATGTGCTTGCTCATCTCCTCTTTGCCTAATTTAAGATAACCACTGGTCAACTAGATTTTAGAGTACCTTTTTCATCTTTTATAGAAGATTCCTGACTGGTTATGACAAATTCCAAAATTATATCCAACAACAGCTTCAACAATTCCATGCTCATTCTTGGAAATTCCACAATCCACAACATTTAAAGTATTATAATGAATCACCTCCTCCATGACATTCAACTCATTTCCTTGAAAAAAAAAATAGTTATTGGCAACCTAAGGTTTCTGTATTATAGAACAAAAACCCTAATGAAAAAGAGGAAAATCCATCCACAAGCTGGCTGCAATTTCCCAGAGAAAGGCATGGAAAGCCCATGAAAACCTCCAATTATTCTGCTTTCTGTCAAACTTCCCTTACATCTTGTCAAAAATTAATCCACAATGTACTCCTAAAGCTAAATTTCATCTCCAGTACCTGATCATTACCCCCATTCATGCTCTCAATAATTGCCAATTGCACAATCAATACAGCCAGATTCAAGTCCAATATCTACATGTAGGTGATGCATTAGTAAACTATTCAACTCCCATCCTTTAAATCTATAGAAAGAATTGATTCCGTCTAACACTTAAGAATGTTGCTAAATCTTCTCCAAATCCCCTGTAAATCATCCAGATGCGATTTATAATTATAACCAGCACACTCCTCACAGTCTCACACCAAAAAGTAAAAAGCTCCAACACCTTCTCAATAGATATTCAACCCTAAAAGAAACCTAAAATCAAGTATTTCTCCAACAAGAGGGACAATTTGATTTGAAAACTATCTCAAACTAACTATGTCTGAACCAACATTCAGTCATTGAATCACGGTCAAATAAACGAATCAGACTCGTTCCTTTTAGGTTAAACGGAAAAGAAATTGAAAACAAAATAACTAAATAAATAAAAAATCATCGCTGATCAAAATTTCTTTTGACGATCCTTCCACATAACAGATTAAAAATCAGATGGAATCAAAACAAACAACTCTAGATTTTTCAAAAATTTCAAACCGTACCGTAAGCTTTTCTATAAGTTGATCATCATCGTCATCTTTATCATAGATAACGTTCGCCGGTACCGTGGACGGAGAATCTCGCTGAGGGAGTTCAACGACGGGCAGAGGCTTGAAAGACGGAGAAGAAGAAGAAGAAGCGAGCAAAGGATGTCTAAGGCCGATGTAAGAGAGAACTTGCGCGACTGAAGGTGTTCCTCTTACGATCTGAACGAAAATCTGAAATAAGAAGGAGAACCAGTTCAATAAAGATCTCCATACTTGCAGAGACCTCGGCACGTAATCATCAGCTTCGACCAGTTCGGCCATGGCCAATCAAAGATAAAAGGAATAGGATTTAGATAGAATACAAAGAGGCTGTGCACGGTGGTAACGTATCCTCCCCGGAAAAGCTCGACGTTCTACGCATGTAAGGAGGAGACTCTTCTCTCTTTTTCGTTTTTTGTTTGCTTTTGGTGATGTGATAATGATATGATCATCGTTTTCTACAAGTCTTCGTTAATGTCTGGGAAAATTTCGCCGTTTAGTTTTCATATGTCTTTATCTATAAACTATATAATTTCAAAATCTCTCTTTTAAGTATGTTTATTATATCCTTATTTGAGAAAGCAAAGTATAATATCAGATATTTTAACTACTTACATATATATAATATAATAAAAATTATATCTAATGTTTATTAGTAAATTAATTGATTAATTAAGACTATAAATCATGTAACTTATTTTCATTTTACACCATTAGACACCCTAAAGAAAATAGTTATTTAGTTTGGTTTTATAACAATAATTATATTTAATTAAAAATCTATAAAACAAATTAGTAGCAGAATATATATATATATATATATTTTAATTTGTTTAGTAGACTATTTTTGACACACACACACACACACACATATATATATATATATTTTAATTTGTTTAGTAGACTATTTTTGGCATGCAATCCTCCTATTTATTTCTTACATATCTAAATTATATAGACTAAAATAGTAGTCATTTGCTTTTATTTCTCATTTCCATGTGCTCTTATTTCTCTCTTTCATGTGTATGGTGTTGTAGGCCGCAGATCTTTTGTGAACCTGAGCTGTGTGAATCTCACACGAGGTTGTCACTTGTCTGTAGATGAGCCCCACTAAGGAAGATGACTTATAATTTTAAAATTCGAAGAGACCTAATGAACTTGAAATTGGCTTGTATCTTAACCGATGATGGCGACTCTTTTTGTGTGTTTCTCGGGGACAAGTATTGATGATGAGCCAATTTGGAAATTGATTCAATTCAATCATATATTAACACGTGGCAGGGTCAACTATGTAATTATATGCTACATTATGAATTTAGACCATATATTCGAAATTCATTTCGAGAGGGTTAATTCGTCATATAGGTTAGCCACCTCGAGAGGGCCAAGTCGTCATATAGATTAGCCACCTCGAGAGGGCCAATTCGTCATTGCATATGAAGAAGTCATCAACATAGTGATATCTTTATATTATCATCATTAACAGGCATTTCGAGATAGAATCTCGAAATGATAAGTTTACTATCCCAAATTAATATAATTATAG
>JAUPMG010000001.1:25481772-25505347 GCA_031762675.1 Pachysandra terminalis
AGTTTGATTGATAACACTGATTCAAAGGATTTGAATTGCTGTTCCTGATTCTTCTTGTTAGTGCAGTTTGATTGATAACACCAAGTCTCGATACTCCTAAATGGTTGAATAGTGGGAATGTAATTCTTAAACTAAAGTCCGGCCAAAGTGGCTGGTCCTACTAATCCAATCGTTGAATTTTTGTTTTCCTTCTTTTTATTTGTTGATTTCATATAGGTTCCTTTTGGATTGCTGGATTTTGTGGGAAAATAACAAATAAGAAAAAGACTTGAGTTCTTGCATAATATGCGTGTTTGGATATCCAGAAAGTGAGTTCCACAAGAAAATGTTCAAGTCAAAATCAACTACAGAAAAATGACCCTTTGTTTTCTGGTAAAAAGGAAAAGAATTTGTTGGGAAAAAAAATGAAAAGGGTAAAGAAAAGAGTATACTTTCCATCCTATCCTTCACCACCAAAACTTCTTCCTTCTTATATATATTTATAGGTAAAATGGGCAGATGAAAAACTTTTCTCATTTCTTTTCTATAAATATCAAAATTTTCCGTTATAGACATCCATTCTCCTTATACAACCAAACAGTTTCTAGGAAAATTAAATTTCACTTCCAACATATTACTTTCAGGCCTATTACTTTCCAAACTAACTTTTTGGCAGACAAACGGAGCCTCTTTTAATGCTCATCATATATGCCCATCCTTGAATTGAAGTTATACCTACGGGTTCAACTGGGTCCATACCACCTGGAACATCCATCCATCCGAACCAAACCCGACCAACAGAGCCCCTGCAATTCAACCCGAGGTAGTACCCAGAATAGACTGACTTTCTCGACCAAAACCAAATCAAACCGACCCACAATTCCAAGTTTCCAACTGGTAGATCTTCATATTGGATAACATCTCGATCCAAATATGGTGAAATTTCAAGTTCGTATTCCTGAAAATGGACGACCTCATCGAAACAGACAAAAGGAGGGGATTCGAACTGCGCAAACTTCTAGCTTAAAAGAGGATCCCGAACAAATAGCGGAGCGGGGCGTCGTAATCGTCGAATTGATAATCCTCATCAAGATCCTCCATATTTTTCCCAAAAACAAATGATTTTATTCCCATTGTAGTGAAAGGTATCAATCCAAATGCTCTTGCTGTCTTGATTTCCCTAGCAACTTTTCTCTGAGATTTGGCGCTAATGCCGGTCTACACAACGAAAGAAAACAGTTCAAAAAGATTCAAAATTAAAATGAACGGTGTAAATTCAATTAATTACAATCTTAATCTGCTCACCGATTTCCTTTTGTTGATAATTCCAGCTTCTGTGAGAAAGTTGGCCGGAATCTTACATTCTGGAATAAAAAAAAAATACCATGTGGATTACTGTTACAGTTTGCAATAGAATCAGAACTGGAAGATGCTCACCCGAAAATCTGCTTTTCTTAGGACTTCTTCTGTTGTTGGTTTGAACTCGGGCCTTTTGAATGGTTTCAGAGCTCTTGGCTTTGTAAGATCAAGATCCTGCAAACACCATGTTTAGAATAAATGACAAAAAAAAAATTCAAGAAGCTAACATGGAAAAGGATCATAACAGCAGAAATACAGAATCTAACAAAGACAGGCCCTTTGCCTGCATAAGTAGAAGTAAAAGAGTGCAGAGTCAACTGGCAGACTCTCCAGCTCAAGAACTGGAGGTCCCAGGTTCGAGTCCCTGGGCTTACATGATATATGGTCCTTGTGGGTGGGGTCATGTATCCAGGGTTTACCCTATCCCCCATTAAGTGGGGTCGGGGGTTCCACATCACCAAAAAAAAAAAACAATATTAAAAATAATTTTCTCCCTCCTGAAACAGGGCCGTGCCTTTTCAAGTTCACACCAACAGAACTCTCAAGTGCTTCCTATCTGATTCCAAGTACCAAGTGTGGAGAAGTCCACTGAAATTTTGAACATGTTTTACTATGTTCTATGGAATTTCATCACCAATGCAGTGACGCTTTGCGTCAATCACAAATCACCTTACTCTCGAAACTGACCTTAATCCAATAAGAAAAGAGACTTCCCAACTCCGTTAGAGATATATCAAACATTGTGTGCAAGGTTATTTCATGGCCAACTGACAAAACATACTTCTACCCCTGGACCTTTCTGACTTAAATCAAAAACTAAGGAGATATATTGTGTAGGTAACTCAAGCAAGGTTAATAAGCATAGTACAACTATAAGTTCATTCCAAAGTCTACATAAGAATATTGCAGAATCTGATATGCTATCTACGAACACGTGTCCAATCAACTTGGCTACATTAGAAAGATTGTTACTGTTTGTAAGATAGTTGTGAAATGATAAAAAAAAATGTAAAATCTTATTTCCAACCAAATCAAATAATAAAACTTCATTACTTACACAGTAAGAAATGATAAATCTAAAAATTGTGGGAGAAGAAATGAAAGTGATGGGAGTTGGTAAATGAAAGGTACTTATATCCGCTGCTATGCAAAAGGAAGGAGAAAAAGCAAAAAGCCTACAAGAGAATATGGGGAAGAAAAAACGACCTTTCTCTCTATGATAGAAGACAACCTCAAACTCATATCTTCAAAAATCCTCCTCTTTTGCTTCCTGTAAGTCTTAAAAGATAGCATGAAAAAAAAAACAAAACAAAACTCTCCCCCTTACCCAATCTCAGGAATCCTCCGTTAAAACAACTCATAAACCCAAACTAGCATAACCCAATCAACACCAATAAGCTGTAAAAGATGAATCCAAATCTCCGGAGCATCTAAACAATGGATGAATAGGTGGTCAACCATCTCCCATGCAAGATCATAACTATATGTATATAATCAAACATATGCTAATAGAATGGACACAAACAAATTTATAGTTAATTTTATAATAAGCCACGACTTCTTTTCCTCTTTTTTCATTTTCTTTTAGCACAGTTAGAGGAATATTTTACTGAGAAGAAGAAATGAATTAGGAGAGGCACTTGCTCAAATGCAAAAACAGAAGCTACAAAATATTACATGCCAAAAGGCCAAGAGCACCATTCCTTGTTGCACACTCGAGAATCTCAGAATATGATTGAGGAGCCAAGTCTGTCTGCCATTCTCTGGAAATCCCTCAAATATAAAATGGTTTTCTAACTCCATGAGGGCTTCCTATCACTAAGCCAAGTGGTGGTGGAAATGACATTGAAACATAAATTCCTACTACAAGAGCTCTCATGTAATTCAAGAAAAAAATAACAAATTACAAAAGAAGGGCAAAAAGTATAACATATTGATACTAAATACAAAATGATTACATATATATGATAAGCTAATTCCTCAAACATTCGGGCTAAGAAAATAGAGTATCATCAACTACTTGGCATAAAGAAAATATTCACACACACAAAAGTTCAAACGCAAGATTAAAAGGTTTGCAAGAGAAATCAAAACCACAATGAATAAGATTTAAAAAAACATATCTATATTTCAACAGCTAAAGATTGCAGCCTCAGCAAATTAGTTAGCAATAGGCCATTCATACCTTAATCTCATACGTCATTCCAGGTTTAAAAGATATATCTGGTCCAAATGCATAATCTTCTTTTGCTATTTCTTCAGGATGGAATTCAAATTATGTGGCAGCTTTCTTCAACTTCCCATCCATTCCATCAGACAATGTGCTCAAACTCTCATCTAGACCATCCAAAAACTGGGAATTATTTTCTCTGTTCTGTCTAGAACCAAAACCAGACCTGCCACGAGCCCTCTCAAGTCCATCAAGCTTTTGATAAAACGAATCAGTATTTGGACTGTTGCCTGAAAGCCCATCAAATATCCGCTGCTCAAAATCATCAGCAGACTCAAAGGAATCACTACCTTTATTGTCATCTGCCCCATTACCCGTGTAAAGATCGAAGATACCAACAACAGAAGCATCACTGTACAGATCAGGTCAAAAGACTCTAAAACAGCATAGCTAATGTAGACACATTAATAGCAAATAAGGCACAACAACAAACAACAAAATACTCTACTTGACTAGGCACCCTGTGGGAAGGATACAATCGCACCTGCTACACAGTAGCATTGTCATGGCATGGCCTGCCAAAGCCAGCTGTGTTTTGATGGCACCCAAAAAACTCAGCAAAATAAACCATCTAAATTAACAAAAACATATATATGTATAAATTATCAAATACTGCATAATGTCCAAAGAGATTAAGGATTCCAACAAAGTGGAGTATTTTTTTCCCCCAATAATGAAGTGGAGGCTAAAGGTTTTGCATCTGGAATTCAGATATAATATTGACTGTTCAGAAGGCCCTACTACTAGTCCCTATTACACTTTGACAAAAAGTTAGGAAGAAAAAGATCTGATGATTGACCTTCATGCTACATGTAAGCAAATCACAATTTGTATTCATTTGTTATTTCATATTGTGTTAGATGAATTAGTTGATCAGAGATCTACTACTATTTGGTTAGCTTTCCATATTTCCAACATATTTTTCAGTAAAGTTCCTTACTCTCATATGACATATTATAGATAATATATAGAGAGAGGGGGAGAGGGAGGAGGGAGAGAGAGTAGAATCACATTTCAGCCCATATGTTTATGTGTAAGAAATCAAGAAGATAAGGTTAATGTATAATGCTTGAGAAATAAATGCTGCATGTATCACATAAAACATAATATGGGCATAGGTAATCAAACGTATGCATGTACACACATGGATGCATGATATAATATGCAGCACATGTTTCGCACCCACTCACCATCCACCTTAACATTCCCGACAAGCGGGTAATGAGCAACAAGCATGTTCTCTGCCTTTTGCAATGGATAGAACATAAATAATAAAAAAATAAAAAATAAAAATAAAAATTCTATATATATTATTCACTCAATTTTAATGATCAATTATAGGCCTCAGATAAGGGGAAGTAATGTCTCTTCTAGCCCATATGATATCTTGATTGCAAAACACACTCAATAAAGGTGGTAAACTTACACCCCAATCTCTTCTAAAAACAGGCCCCCACTCCTCCCACAATCAGGATTTCATCAAAAACAGCATATACAATAAAGAATGGCAATCTATCACATCACGAAGAACAGGAAAACTACTTAAGGTTGTCAAACCATGAATTGAATTGAAAATTGTTAGGGTTTACTTAGAACTAATTTTGAATCCTAAATCTTAAGATTCTTAGTAATTTTAGTGGGAATTAGGTTTTGGGTTTGGATTTCTCTTAGAAAAAGAGTTTTTTGTTGTTAAAATAAGTAACCTATGTTTCTTGAGGTAGATTTAATTGTTTTAGAGAACTATCTTCCATATTGAGAAGGACTAAAACAAAAAAGTTTTTTAGTTTAAAAAAAAAAAAAGAAAATAACATTTTTTTAGGATTTTAGAGTCGAATCAATTGACTTGTACGAATCCTACAACTAAATCATAAGTCGTAAGATTCAATATATAAATCATAAGATTCTAACATAAACTGATTTTTTACTGATTTGAATCAATCTGTTGATCGAACCAAATCATAAGATTCTTATAATGAATCCTAAGATTTTGAAAATAGAGAATTAAGTTATTTCCAGACACATCAGACACATAAAGGCCTTAAAATTCCAAGAAAAACAATGCCTACCCGCAATGCAAAGAATCATACAGATGTTTTAAAAAAATTAAAATTAAAAGGGCATAATTGAAGTGCAAGTTGAACTTGGATTGGAATGGAAACAACGTATTAAATCAGCAACCGCAAATCTTCATAAATCCGATCCAAATTCTAGCTAAGTTCGCTCATTCCAACTTCCAAACAAAATCTGTAAGGTGACTCTCACGCCTCTATTTAATTTCAAGGATAAATTAACACAGAAATACTAAATTTGGGTATGTTTAGCCACCAATCAAGACGAGTAATCTACAAACTCCATCGGATCAACATATAAACCGAGAAAATACGAGATCATGCTATACAGAAGCATACGAACATAGAAATTACCTGAAATCGGGGTTGTGGACATGGCTCTGACGATCTGTTGCTGCTTGAAATTTGGAGATAATTCACATTTAACAAATCTAAATGCAGCTCGTTTAAATTTCATTTCTGCCATGATCGAGTACTCATGTGAGTATGCAAATTTTCTGTTCTCTGGCTACAATGACTAACAACTATTATAGAAAAGAAAAACAAATTGAAAACTTCAGAGAAAATAACAAATAGTAACCAAATTCACTTACTGCAACTTGGTTTGTGGTTTTGGATTAGGGTTTTGTAATCAGAAGGGGAAGATGGTGAGTTATGTGTCAGAGCGATTGGGTAGAGAGAGAGAGAGCATGGTTTCAAGGATCGGCCGGTCCGTACCGGGATCGAACAGTTGTATCAAGTGGCTTTGGATCGAACCGGTTCAACCGATACCGATCCAGACCGGTCCAGTAATTGGATCGGCCGATCCAATCGATCCAATTATTTATTTATTTTTTAATTTATAAAACTAATGATCCAACAAGTACCGGACTGATCGGTCTGATACCGACAGGTATAGTCAGTTTGGCAATCGGTATCACTGTTCCGACTACCAGTCTAGCCGATCCAATTTTTTTTTTTTAAAAGAACGATTCAACTTTTGGATCTGTCGGTATCGCCAATCCGAATCGGGATTGATTGGGACTGGTCCGATCCAAGATCCTGAGACTTAAAACCCAGAAAGAGAGAGAAAGAGAGAGGAGAAGCTAGAAACTAGGGGTGGCAACTGGCCCGGTTGGGTCGAGCTCAAGCGGGGCCATACTCTACATATGTTTGCCCGAACCAGGCCCTGATCGAGCTTCGGGTTTAATAATGTTTACCCAAGCCCAAAAGCCACCCAGCAAGATCATTTTGTACTTTTTCTTTTTCTTTTTTGGTAGATAGTACATACCTCCAGGTCCGGCATGATACGATTTGGGTCGTCCCAAGTATGTCATGATAGGCCTTATAGTGTCGGGCCGGGTTGGGTTAATGATCCACGATACAGCCCGGGTACGATTGGTTTTGCCATAATACAAGCAAAGCCTCAAAAATCATGGGCCCAGCACGAGCCATATCTTGCCGGGTCGACACATGCAGCCCATTTGTACACCCATATCTCCCCCCCGAAACCTGAACGGCTTTAATTATACACTTCTTGGTAGAGGTGCAACTTCAGTTGGTTTAACTTGGACTGGCCGATCCAAACCAACTTTGGTTCGATCGGTTTTGATTTATAGACATTTGATTTGGCTTTGGTTATGAAATTATAAAAGCAGGGTTATTTCAGTCCTCTAAATTGATCCGAACCAAATCGATTTAAACCAAATTATAATCTTTATATAGGTATGTATTATATATGATATATGAACTGACCGGCAGCCAAATCGGGTCGGAGTGCCTGGGTGTTCAGTTTACCATAGGATGCATTCTTTGGAGCTCTGTTGGACACTAGTTGTAATTTAGGTTGGGTTGGTTTGGGTTTAGGTTTTCTATTTCATTTCGGTTCAATTTTCAGGTTGGGGAAGATAGTTCTCAATTTGGTTCGGTTCGGTTCATTTTTGGGTTGTTGGATAAATATAATTTGATTTGAAATTACTAATGAATGAAATATAAAACTTGTAAGTTTTGTACGAAATTAAAATCGTTACATTTTATTATTTAAAAAAAATATCAAATTGAAATTTATGAGCACAAACTAAATTACAAAAAGTCAAAAAATAATATGTTCTATTTGTCAACCATGGTTTAAACACCTAAAATATGAATGCATCAAAGGAATATGATATTGAGGGTTAAAGAAGTACACTTTTAATATTTTGTCGAATGGTTCTCTCTTCGTATTAACAATAAGGCTTTGTTTGTTTTACCGGAAAGTAATTTTCAGAGGAAAATATATCTCAGAAGAAAAAATTTTAAGAATTTTTTTTCTTTTTCTAATTTCCCGTTTGGATTCTATTTAAAAATTTTCTAGATTTTTGTTTAATTTGATCAAAAATAGTTTTAAAAGGGATATAATAGATAACAAAACAACAAAAGTTATTTTACCAAAATTCAATTCATATCATGGTTCCTAAAAAACGGAAAAAAAAAAAAAAAAAAACACCAAAAAGGAACGGAAGTAGTAGTAGTGGGTATGGTGGTGTGGTGGTGGTGGTGATGGGGGGGTGGTAGTGGTGGTAGGGTGGGGTGGGGGTGATGAATGAAATCCTTTTTCCTTGTTTTTTTTTTTGAAAATAACTTATGGCAAAAAATAGCAGAAGTCTCCAATTTTTTGGATATCAGTAAAATAATTTCTGTTGAAACAAACATGTGAAAAACTTTAGAATTCTGAAAAATATTTTTTTAATTTTTAGTGAAACAAACAAAGCTTAAGAAGCATCTTTTATCACATTAGGGTTGTCTAGTTAAGACTTTTTGATGGACCCATATGGTGTCCAAAGTGGATGGTTCAAAAACTATACGTGGATTTGCAAAATTAGTTTAAATTCAGTCTAAATTTGGTTCAATTGGGGTCAACGACAAGAATCATGTTCCTCCATCGCAATCTATCAAAAGCAAAAGTCATATTTTTTAAGAGTCATAAAAAGGTCATTCAAGGGGACCTATAGAGGTGCCACGCTTGATAATGTTATAACAAGTGAATTAGTAAAATTGGAAACCTTTAAAAATAAAATTTAAGAAAAAAAAATTAAAATATAAAAATTGCATAAATCTTAAATTCTAAGCATTAAAACTTATAATCTTAAAATCCTAAACTAAAACATAAGAAGAAATATGAACCCTAAACTCAAAATATTAAACCTTACAAAAACGATAATAATAAAAAATCCTGAAAAATGTTAAATATTAAAAGAAAGAGTTAAACCTTAAAATTTAAACCCCCAAATAAAATAAAATAACAAAAAAACATAAGAGGAGCATATGAATCCTAAACACTAATAACTAAACCTTATAAAAAAAATCCTAAAAAATACTAAACCCTAAAAGAAAAAGATAAATCCTAAAACCTTAAAACACAATAAATAAATAAATCCTAAGATTATCATACTTTAAATTTTAGTTTTTTCTTATATTATTATATAAAAAATTTATCTGAATTTGATTTAGATAGAAGTTTTTATCTTTAAAAAAAGACTTTTATCAAAGAGGAAACCGTTTGAACATGTCTTCAATTGAGTCTATCATCACATGACAATATTCTATTGTGTAATACCTATATAGGTCCCTCACGGGGTCACGCTCTTATTTTCCTTTTTTTAATGAAATATGTAAAGAGATGGATTTGTAACACTAGGGGTATAACTGAAAGAAAAATACAAATACAAGGACATGGATGTTATTATTGTTGCAAAAAGCCCTAACAAAGTTTGTTCACAAACAAGAAACTAATAAAGATTGGTGGAACTTGGTTTCCCAGTGTCCAAAACATAAACTTATATTTATGGTAAAATCCATGTCATGGCCATCATATCCCATAATTTCACCATACTTTTTTCTTATTTCAAAACTCTTATAATTGCTTGTCAACATGAAAAAAAGAAAAGAAGAATAACATTTTCCCACAGTTTAGGGGCTATTTCTTTGTTTGGACATGGTCATGCACATCTCCCACAAGAAGATCCCAATTATACATTTGATTGGAGTGTAGTGAATTCAAAATCTAGGGGCATTATAGCTTTTAGTGGTGGGTAAGACTATATTGAATAGACATCCCAAATAAAGAAAAAAAGAAAAGTGTTACTAAATTATCAATGGTGGGACTCTTCCTCTGCTAAGGGCAGAGCCATTTAAGGTGGCAGTGGTGGATAGCTACTTCATGTCAACCACCACTAATTTGTTCAAATCATAGCTTTTAGTTTGGATGAAGATTTTCTCTGAACCTAGACTCTGTGAACCTCGTGTGAATCTCACACGAGTTTTCAGACTTATCCACATATAAGAGGCTATCACCAATTAAGATAAAAGTCGATTAAGGCAAATGCCAGTTTCAAGTTCATTAGGTCTTTTAGGCTGCGCTTGGCCCGACTTGTACTTATGGATAAGTTGCTCAATAAGAGCACTTATCCACAGCAACAATAAATTGCTTATTTACATAAAATAGCGTTTGTTAAATACATTTATTTAAGTGCTTATGAAAGTTAAGGGGTAAAATACATATTATAAAATATTATTAATGTTTAAAAAAAACATTTATTTAAGTGCTTATAAAAGTTTAGGGGTAAAATAAGTATTTTAAACATATTACTAAAGTTGCAGCTTAACGCATAAGAGCTTGGAAGAAGCTGCTCTCAACAGCTCTCCTTATGGGTAGCCTTCCTCTAATGCTTATGGGTAAGCACTTACCGATAAGCGCTACCAAACACATATTTAATTTTAAAAAGTGTTTTATATAAGCTATAAGCTGCAATAAGTACTTATAAACGCTGGCCAAACACAATCTTAGAATTTTAAAAATGTAAGTCAACTTTCTTAATGGGACCCACCTGTAGACAAGTGTTAACCTCGTGTGACGTTCATACAAGGTTCACATAGGATCCGCTTTCAGCTTTTCCACTCTTTCGGTTCCATCAGAATGCATGCATCTATTACTTACATACATGGTAGGGCAGTCAATGTACCATATCAAGATCTGAGTTCTTTATTAATTGGATCAAATTTGGATTTAGGTTGATTCAATTTGATAAGAGCCCAATCCGATTTCATTTGTATAAATACATAATAAATGTTTCAGATATATATATATATATATATATGAGGTGAGTACAAATATTAAACATAAAACAACAAATAAGTCATTAATTCAAGTTACTTTTAAAAAAAGTAACAATTAAATCAAATTATTTTTTTATCAGCTTTCTTATAACTTCTTATAACTATAAAATAGGGATGAAGATCTTCTATGAAATTGGGTTGTGTGAACCTCACACGAGGTTGACACTTGTCCCACGTAGACCTACAAAAAGGGTGGCAATCATCGATTAAGATAGAAGCCAGGTGCATTAGGTCTTTCAGGGTTTTAAAAATGTTAGTAACCCTTTTTAATGGGGCCCACCCAAGAAAAAATGTCGAAATTCACACAGCCCAGCTCACAAAAGATCCACGTCCATAAAATAAGTTTTAACAAAAAATCCAATAATTGTTGGAATATGATCCAAAACTAATCTGATTCGGTAAAAGGTTTATGAACCAATAATCTGATAAATATGATCCGATTCGAACCTACTTTTAATCAAATCAAATTTACATATGTCCTGATCCGATCCCTACCACAGGTACCCAAGAATAAGAAACCCATGACCTCACCTTTAAGAGGAGATGCCACAAGCCACACACATCAAGGAGGCTATTGGCTAGGACAGGATTCGAATCATTCTATTGTTCTTCATAACATGACAATTTGGCTATAAATATAATAGAGAATGGGACCTAAGCCAACAACTTGTAGCACTTAGTACTATATACTTTGACTTCGCGATTACATATACGAAAAGGAAGGGAAAGGAATCCATCGTCTTGGATGTATGAGTCATGTATTTAATATAGTGTAAAGAATCGGTTGATTCGGTTTGGATCAACTGCTTTAACTTAAGAGCGGTTTAGGATGAGTCGTGATCCTAAGTCGATTTTAAATTTATTAACAATTCTTTAACTCGGTTTTGGACGAATCAGTTCAGACGATCCAATAAGAGTTTGACCATATTTTGAATCGGCTGATCCCGATCCGATATCGAGTTTAAACACTATAATACTCAAAAATGTTACAAAAGAAAAAAATAAAAATGCAAAAGAGGTTGGGAAAATGACTTGGGATTTGACTATGAGCAACAAAATATCTTAATGAAATGAGAACAAGGGACATGTCTACCTGGGGGGAAAGCTAGCTAGCTAGCTAGCTAGGCTAAGGCAGAGAAGATCTCTTTATATTTTCCTCTCAATAGAAGTGTAGAAACGCCTTTATGCGAAAAGGCATACTGAGCATTAGTGCAAAGTAGTTGTTTTGAAAGAGTTGTAGTTTTCAAACAGCAAAGCAAGTGGAAGGTTGAATATGTTCATGTCCCACTGGGAATTTGAATCTCACAAAGTGGCTAACTTCACTTCATCATCAGTGTTTTCTAGTGGTTTTTTCGGTCCCCAAATGTGCCGACCCTTCCATTCCTGTTTTACTCTCTCTCTCTTTCTCTCTCGATATATATATATATATCACAATCACAAATATCGCTTGTTCTTCAAGTGTTGGTGAATAATTCACCAACGAAAAGATGCTTAACAGTGAAATGGGGTCACATCGCCACTCTTTATATATATAAGCACATTGTGTTTTGATATTTTGGTGTTAGGTACCAATTACATGGTGCCAAGTAAGCACAATAAAACGGGTCAATCTAAAATTTTAAAGGACATGTTAATCTTAAATTGGCTTGTATTTTAATCGGAGTAATCGATTATCGATTTAGTTACTTTATACCTGGCGGCATGAGATTGGTACTGTAAGAAATATCGTACAAGAAAACCGCATATAATTTTCTTCATATATATTCACGGTAGCACATGCAGTAGTATACGTTGATATACTTCTAAAACGTGTGTCATTTTTTTTTAATAATTAAAAGAGGTGATAATTGAACCGTTGTTTCTTAGAATAAATCAAAAGACAATATTATCTCTAATTATATTAAGGCCTCATTTGGTGTAGCTTTCTGAGAGCCAAGAAGCCCTCTCTAGACACGAAAGGGCTTCTCACCTAATACTTGGGTTGTTTAATGACACTTCTGAAAGCAACTTTAGATGAAAGCGCTATTTTGAAAAGCCTATTTTGATGAAACATGAGTGGGGCTGCTTCCAAAAATTACATTTTTGGTAGCAATTAGCAATAATCTAATTTAAGTGAAATTTCTAAAATGCTAAAAAAATATCGTTTCATTTATATTATACATTCTCTCTAAAAGACAAAGATATCATCTAGCCTAAAATTAAGCACATGAACATCTTTTTGTATTATTTTTCTCACCAAATACAATTTTTAACCAATAATTTTGATTCAAAGTCTTTTTCACAAAGCCCTTCTTATCAAAGCTTTTGCATTTGTAAGAAGCTTCACCAAATGAGTGCAGAATATTTTGTCATATTAAAAGTTAATTTTAAAAGGTATCTTGATACTCTTCCCCGAAACAATCTATCCCTTAATAGTATACTAGCGGGTGATACGTGCAATATTGCACGTAAGAGAGTTTATTCCAAAAACATTTAATAAAATGTAAAAAAGTTTCAAGTTTTCTCAATTAATTAAAGTCTCGAAAACAAGGAGTTGCTAATTACTACTGAAGTTCTCCCAATACTGTCCATATACTCCAATACTTATCAGTACACCTATCTTCAAAAAGGAGGTGGATCCTCGGTTATGAACAACCTTGATATGGGACGTGATATGTGAAATAGCCTTAAGGGGTAGAATTATAATTTTACCCTCAAGGACGTGATATGTGAAATAGCCTTAAGGGGTAGAATTATAATTTGACCCTCAAGGTTATTTCACATATCAAATACCATAAGTAGGGATGGCAACGGGTTAGGTTAAACCGGTAACCCGTCCCGTCCCGTCCAGCCGCGCCCTTAATGGTTAGGGTTTGGTAACCCTTAATTCGGGCTAGAGGCGGGTTAGGGTTTGGCTCAATCCGCCCCGAAACTGCCCCGTTGCCATTCACCTATGTTTTAAATATGTAATTTATGTTTTAAATATATATTTTATATTTTAAATACTTATTTTATGTTTTAAATATATAAATCTATATATTATAAATAAATATATTAAAAATATTAAAAATTTAAATTAATAAAATAATTTACTTTAAAAAAAATCTTTTAACCAGGTCAAACCCGCCAGCCCCGCTATCGTTCCAATAGGGTTTGGTATTAGGGGAGTCCTTTAGGGGCGGGTTTGGGTTCGTCAAAACCCGCCCCGTTGCCATCCCTAACCATAGGCATCCAAAACAAAAGATCCGTCCCTTGAAAAATATATGAAAAAGATAGAATTGTCATTATGAATATTTAATATTTTTGTGTAACAAAATCACTTTTGAAGAAAATGAAAAATAAAAAATTAATTTTTAGCACACTTTCCGAAGCACCCTTTCCCTTAATGCGAACCCTTTAAGAGTATCATTTACACTAGTGGAAAAAACTGAAAAAAAGTATACACGTGCATGGCACACGAGAATGATTAGAAGTGCTTTTGGAGTGTTGTGTAGAGGGAATGAATAATGGGATAGCTTTTTTTCCTACACCTGCGTCGCCTATTGGCTAGGACAAGAAAGCAACGGTCTCGGAATGTTTGGTGTCTGGTCTGGCTCAAAAAAGCTGACCGAGGAGGAGGAGGATCTTCTACTCACCGAGGAGGGAAGCTAAGTGCGTCGCATTTAAAGTATTCCAATTCAAGCAAAAACAACTTTTACTGAAAGCGAGATTCTGAAGTCAGATCTTCTGGATACACTCATTCCTTTTTTTATTTATTTTCATGCGTAGAAGTACTTTTTTTGTTTTTCTTCTTTTGGTGGGAATCTTTAGACTTTAAGGCCTTCGATGATAAGCATTCCATGCGTGCATGGCCTCAAATATATATTATAAAATTTTCTTTTACATATCATGGTGAAAAGTTTCAGTAGTTTGTATCACCAGGTTTAATTGCCTGGTGATACAGCTATTCAATATTATGTAAGAAATAGAAATTGCCAAGTGTAAAAATGACCATTGAATTTAACATTTTTAAAGCTTTATATATTACAGTTAAATTTAAGAGATTCTTTTTGTCACTTGAAAAATATTTTTAGTCTGTGTTTGGAACATCGAATTTTGAGAGAAAATAAATGAAATGATGGAGAAAGCACTTTTTCTTGTTTAATTAAAAAATAAGAAGAATTGGGGGATCGAGATTTAGGCTATGTTTGGCCCGGCTTGTGTTTATGGATAAGCACTCATTAGATAAGTTGCTCAATGGAAGCACTTATCCACAACAACAATATATTGCTTATTTGAAGAAAATAACGTTTGGTAGATACATTTGTTTAAGTGCTTATGAAAGTTTAGGGGTAAAATAGGTATTATAAAAATATTAATAATGTTTAGAAATAACATTTATTTAAGTGTGTATGAGAGTTTGAGTAAAATGGGTATTTTAAAAATATTACTAAAGTTGTGAAATAGCTTAACGCATAAGAGCTTGAAAGAAGCTACTCTTAATAGCTTCTCCTTATGGCTAGCCTTGCTCTAGTGCTTATGGGTAAGCACTTACCCATAAGCGCTACCAAACACATATTTAATTCTAAAAAGTGTTTATATAAGCTATAAGTTGCAATAAGTACTTATAGAAGCTAAACCAAATACAGCCTAGAAAGAATACAATTTGAATTTTTTTTCTCTTTTAGGATCGAAACTTTTCTCCGCCTAAAAGGTTGAAATTTTGAAAGAACATAAAAAAAAGGTGGAGAGCACTCTCCAACACTCTAACCTAGCTTATAACATATCTTATCTTTCCTTTAGCGACTAATCATGCCATAATATATGAGAACTCACAAAAAAATTGTCGAAAGTCACAACAATTTGATTTTCTTTTTCTTTACGTTTCATCTTAATCAAACACTTGAAAAAAAAAAACACTTATCATTTCTTTTAAAATCCGAGGTTTCAAACACAACCATAAGATGAAACTTAGTGAATGAGGTCAGATCCTACTTAGGCTATGTTTGGCTATGATTGGCTATGATTTTCGATTCTAAAGTTATTCTACTCAACAATTGTAAAAATATTTATAGCTTAAAGTGATTTTGGATTTCTAACATCTACATTCACTTTGACTTTTATTATTCAAACAAATAAAAATTTACAAGTACATGATCATTTTTAGAAATGATTCTTCATAATAACAACAATAATTAAAAAAAATAAAAAAAATTAAACTTTCTAACCATTCTCATTTAGAACAGTTTTCTTGATTTTACTTTCCACAATAGGAGATGGTAATAAATGAACACTTCTCTTTCCATCAAAATTACTTAATAAAAAAGCCATTGAAAATTTACCTCAGGTCAAAGCTAAAAGCTACTTTTGATGATACAAGGAGTGAACTAACAACAAAACAGTTTGATTTGTCACTAAAAAGATTTCACATGTAAAAGAATCAAGAACACCTTTAAAGTGAAGGGTATCTGTGTATGGTAAGGCATTGAAAAGAAATCATTTTCCACACATACGTTCATATATATGTCCAAAATAACCTGTCACAAGCTATAAGCTTTTTTTGGAGGGGCCTATGTCCCTTTGGCCTTTGAGAGGGCAACAAGAGTCTGAAAGTGATGTGAGATCGGCTTTTAAAGACTTACTACTAATCCATCCCAACCAACATTGCAAAGGTAGGGGAAGAGGCGAAAGGAGTAAGAAGCTTACACGTCGCCTAATTTTTCTTCTTATCGCACATAGTTAAGGAGTTAGGTTTCGTTGGCTGTCATTTTGAATTAGAAACTCATTTCAAGAATTAGTTCTCTAAATTTATTCTGGGAATTAATTTTGAAGGCTTCTTAATCGTGTTTGGTTATATGATAACAAAATAAGGTCCGATCTAATATAGATCTTCGGTTAGCATGTACTAAAATGAATTATGACTATTTTTTTGAATATAATTATTTTCATATAACCTCACAGCCATACATAAATTTTGCACATTTATATCCTTTTAAATGTAGTAATAATATGTACTTGCCACATCACTTTATTTACAAATTTGCTACTGTACAAACTCAAAACTTATTTCTAAAATCTAAAATCAAGATTGGAGGTGATTTTGTGATAAATGATTTATTTCTAAAACTTAAAATCAGGGTTAGAAGGATTTTGTGATAAAGGATATTTTCTCATTCTCATATTGGGAGAATTCATTATGCTTTTGCTAAACAAGCGACTAATTATCTGTGAAAACTCATTCTACCGACTGAAACTCGTTCAAAATCTTGAAATGCATTTCCCAAAGCTTGTTACCGTACAAACTCAAAACTCATTTTTAAAACTTAAAATCAAGATCAAAAATGATTTTGTGATAAAAGGTATTTTCTCATTCTCATTTTGAAAGAATTCATTCATTCTACTTGTGTGAAACAAATGAGTATAATATGTGTGAGAGCTGATTCCACCAACGAAAACCCATTTGAAATCTTGAAATACATTCCCAAAATGAGAGTCAAACAAGACCTTAGTGGTATGAGATTTTGAGAAAAAAGTTATTGAAAAGGTTGCCAATGTGGACAAAACGTAGAAGAAACCAAAGAACATATCAAATCAAATACCTTTTCTTCTTTCGCTTATCTTTCTACTTCGCTTGTTTTAGAGAGGTGAAGAAAGGAAGCCGGGAAACCGTTTGATGGTGTGGGTCCCACCCCTTTACAAGTGCCACTAATAATCTAAGTGCTTTCATATGCCCACACAAGTGATGATGAATGAAAGGGTATGTGTGTGGTGGTGGTGGGAGTGTGGGGATGTTTATTCCCTTCCATCTTATCTCATGAAAGCAATCTCTCTCCTCTCTCCTCTCTTCTCTTTCCTCTCTCTAACTTCTCCCTCTCTAAAAAGCTAAAAAGATAAGTAGACAGTGACGTGAGTGTCGTTGTTGAGCCACTTGAATAAGTGGACACGGCATCTCCACTCTCTCACTAAGAAAAGCAAAACTTTAGAGAGAGGAGAGAGAGATATTTTGAGAGAGAATCTGTGCACTCCATGTGTTTGTTCAACGGCCTGAGAGAGGGACCCATGGAAACAGCAACAAGAACAAACAAATAATGTTTTCTTTCTTCGCTCTAACTTAATATAAATAATTAAAAGGTGATGAAGGTCTATCTCTACTAGAATTTTTTATTCGGTTAAGTAGAGAGAGAGATTTGTTATTTATGCTCGCCGACGATGCCGACGCCGGTCAGCACAGCTAGACAATGCTTGACTGCCGAGGCTGCACGGGCTCTCGACGAAGCGGTCGCCGTCGCTCGTCGTCGCGGCCACGCGCAGACAACGTCGCTACACGCCGTCTTTGCCTTACTCGCGCTGCCGTCGTCGGCGCTCCGGGAGGCTTGTGCGCGAGCTCGGAACTCGGCTTACTCGCCTCGGCTTCAGTTCCGAGCGCTCGAGCTCTGCTTCGGCGTTGCACTCGATCGTCTTCCTTCTTCTCAAACCATAGACGAGCCTCCGATATCGAACTCTCTAATGGCCGCCATTAAACGTTCTCAGGCGAACCAGAGGAGGCATCCGGATAGTTTCCATCTGTATCAGCAGCAACAACAGTCTTCGTCGATCTCGATCGTGCAGGTCGAGCTTCAGCATTTGATTCTATCGATCCTCGATGATCCAGTCGTTAGTAGGGTCTTTGGGGAAGCTGGATTTCGAAGCTGCGATATCAAGCTAGCGATCGTTCGTCCACCTGCGCCGATTCTCCGGTATTCTCGTTCTCGATGTCCGCCTCTTTTTCTATGTAATCTCACCGACGATGAAATTGGTCCTGGACGGCCGGGTGTCAGTTTCCCCTTCTCGGGATTTCCTGGGTTTTCAGGAGGATTCTCGGATGGAGACGAGAATTCGAGGAGAATCGGGGAGGTTCTTGCAAGAAAGAAGGGGAGAAATCCGTTACTGATTGGGGCTTGCGCGAACGATGCTCTCCGAAGCTTTTCAGAGTGTGTAGAGAGAGAGAAAGGAGGGATTTTGTCTGCAGAAATTTCTGGGATGAAACTCGTTCGTTTCGAGAAGGAGGTTTCTGGGTTTGTTACTGATAGTAGTAGTGGGAGTGAGGGTTTGATTGGTGCGAGGTTCAAGGAGTTAGGTCACGTGGCGGAGAATTGCTTGGGTTCTGGTGTGGTTGTTAACTATGGAGACCTGAAGGCGTTCGTCAGTGATGATGGATCGGTTGATGCAGTGAACCATGTGGTTTCCCAATTGACTGGGTTGTTGAAGCTTCACCAGGGAAAATTGTGGTTGATTGGGGTGGCTTCAGATTACGAGACGTATTTGAAGTTTCTGACCAGGTTTCCGTCCATAGAAAAAGATTGGGATCTGCACCTTCTACCCATCACTTCTTTAAGACCTTCCATGGGTGGATTCCACTCAAGGCCCAGGTGATTTCCCCATCTCAAATTTCTATTCTTTAAGACCTCTTTAGATTTTTATTTTTTATTTTTATGTTTTGAGTGTGTAACAGATCATGAGTTGCTTATGTGTTAGCTCTTGTCACTAACTATATCTTACTTTAATTTGGGTAACATGGCATGTTCGTCAGTAGAAATTTGAGCTTTACAGTTCATTAAAAACTTGCTGTATATAAGGAGGCTAGGAATTGATTAGTTTACACCATAGATTGTGTTCTGGAACCTTTCTTGCTTGTTCTGGTTATATTTGCTCATTTTGCCAATTTGATTTGTCATTTTTTCAGTTTTTTCTAGGGTTGTCAATAAGTCGAGCTTGAGCTCTATAATTAGGCTTGCGAGACGAGCTTGAGTGTGAAAAAAATCTTATTGTCTTAACGAGCTTGGGTAGGCTCAGCTCGATTTGTATATGAGATTATACATCCATATTCCTATATCTTATACATATATTAATATTAAACATGCATGTTAATCTATTATATCATATATAATAATAATCATCAATTATAATATTAATGCATTTGTACTAAGCTAAGCTTTTTTTGCGAGTTGAGCTCTTTACGAGCCGAACCTTATCCCATCATAATTTAATGAGCCCGAGTCGAGCCCGAGCTGAGCTGGGCAAAGCTTGGCTCGGTTCAGTTCATTTACAGCCCTAGTTGTTTGTGGATTATGCCTTCATGCCATTATTTAGCTAGAATTGTGAAATATTTGCCGGACCCTATCATCCTTGGATATGCATCTTTCCTGCGCATATAATTGCTACGTCTATTTTTCTTTGTTGAAATTATTGTGCATAGAAGGAAATTTAGAGTTGGATTTGCACATTTGTACAGTTATACCCCTTGCAGATGTACCTTCAGTCTATCAGATTGGTGCCTAATATTTGCCGAAGTAGGGGATAAAATGCATCTTGGCTGAGCATAATGTTGAATTAGACTGGAGAAAGTCATGACTAGAAACTTGGAATGAATTTTATCTGAAGAAATATTGTCAAACATGCTTCATACACTATCCTGAGTGATATTGATCTTTGTCTTATAGGACATTGGCTAGACTCCTGGAAATTTCGATCAAATAAGGGTGGTTTTGTGATTAAGCTGACATCTTTGAATGCATGAACATGGTGGGAATTGGCAGAAATAAGTTCAATTGGAAGTTTTTGACTTGTCAGTCTTTATTATCATGGATGGGACTAGCGAAGATAAAGTGACAGGTAGAAGAAAAAAAAGGAATGGTTCATCATCTAGTGACATCTACCCATCCCGTTGTTGTGTAATTCTTGAGTAAACTAATTTTCAAAGTAAGAGTGAAATGAAACTCTCTCTGAATCACTAGAGAATAAAATTGGAAAACCATTTTGTTCATTTATTCTTTGCAACCCTTCTCATCTTTCAACTTATCTAGACCCATCATAAAATCCCTAATATCCATAAGAAAGGAATCAATAGCTCTGAAATCCTGTTTACTATCTTTGACATGTCACCTTGCAACTTAATTTCTGCTCATATAGAGCTGAATTGATGTTCTCATTCTTCTACATGAATTCTTTTATATTCTTCTGTTTATTGTGAACTTAAGACATTGCCTTTTCCCCATGATAAGTTTGTTTAATTTGTTGGAGATAATTTGAGATATATTCTTCCTGAATTTAAAACGGTCCTATAAAAACGCATGTAAAAAAAAAGAATTGTGATATTCTTGAATTAGTGTGTCTAGGCAACGCCTAGGCAATGGACCCTCCCCAGGCAAATCGGTGCCTAGATGATTGGAAAATAATAATAATTTTATTAAACCTACACATTGACATACACACACACACACACACACACATATAAATTAGTAATTATGTAACGTATTTATGAAAGTAACAAATGAAAACCAAACATAAATAACTAATTCATAATTCGTAACATGATAATATGTTGAGTCTTCTTTGGCTACTAGTGTCGGATTTGGCTGGAGTGTTACTGGCTTGCTTCCTTCTCACTTTCTTCTTTTTCAGTTAGTTGAATATGAAAAGCCCTAGGTCTTGATTTTTTATACCCTTTAGATTAAATACAACAAGAACAGCAACAACAAAATGCCTTATCCCAACTAGTTGGGGATAGCAGCACAAATCACATTCTACCATCCTGTCAAAAACCATATCTTCAGTTATGTTATTTGTATCTAAATTGTATCTGACCGACTCCATCTAGGTCCTTATTGGTCTTCCTCTTGTCCTCCTAGATAACGCAATGTGTACTCCAAACCTTTCACAGTCGTCTCCCTTGGTCTTCGCTTTACATGTTCAAACCATCTTAACCTATTGTCCTTTATCTTATCTCCTATTTCAGCAACATCTAAATACTCTTCAATGTGAAGCCACTTGCACTTTCTTATAACTGCGTCTCTAGGTCTTTACTTATATGCCTAAACCATCTTAGCCTACTTTTGATTTATCTTCTCTCTTAGTACCTAAATACTCTCTAATATGTTTATTCCTTACCTTCTCTTAGTTGCCTCCTAGATCCTTCAATGTGTTCCCCTTCGCACCTTATCACAATCACCTCCCTAGGTCTACGCTATACATGCTCAAACCATCTTAACCTACTCGCTTTTATCTTATCTCCTATTTCAGCAACACATGGATGTTCTTTGATAGGTATATTTATAATCTTATCCATCTTTGTCGTCCCACCCATCCATCTTAATATTTTTCATCTCAGCAATGCTCATCTTATGAATATGTTACTTCTTTGTTGCTCAACAGTCTGCTCCATATGCCTAATAGCTATCATGTAAAATTTTTCTTTTATCTTGAGTGGAAAACGTCAATAACATAACACTTTAGAACCACCTCTCCACTTGAGACATGAGACATCCAGCTCTAATTCTATGTACAACATCCTTGTCAATATCTCCTTCTTTGCGGATAATTGATCCAAGATAACGGAAGTAATTACTTTTAGGAATCTCTTAGTTCTCAATTGTACTATTGCTTCACCTTCGCTGCCATTTATAATAAAGTTACATTCCATATACTTAGTTTTAACTCGACTTATTTCATAGCCTTTTGATTCCAAAATATTTCTATATAATTCTAGTTTTTGTCTACTCTCTCCCTCTCTAATTTGGCCCACAAAGCCACATAATCTGCAAATAGCATATACCAAGGCACCTCCTCTTGAATATGGAGTTCTCAATTTATTTATAATTAAAGTAAAAAGACAAGGACTCTACGCTCTTCCTTGATGTAAACCTATCATTACTAGAAATTCATTTGTCTCACTATTCACTGCTCTCACTCTAGTTAGTGCCCTCATGCATGTCCTTGATGGCCTCAATGTATCTGATTATAATCCTTTTCCATCTAAAACCCACCTGATTAACTTTTTTAGGTACTTTGTCATATGCCTTTTCTAGATTACTAAAAATCATGTGAAGGTCTCCTATTTTCTCTAACTTTCTCCAGGCAATGATTTGACTACATTGTAGGAAATGTGTGGTTATGTGCTTTGTATGTTAAAAATGTTTCAAAAGATTCATTGACATTCAAAAGCCTCTCTTTGGAGCTAAACAGTTTGTAGCATTCTAGAGAGAACATTACTTTTGCAGGAAACTTCATCTTTATCTATACTTGAAATCTTTCTTAAGTGAAATCGTTGACTATTACAATATAGAATACAATGTAAAAGTACTCCAAAAAACAGTGACTGATTAATGATAATGGCCATCATCAATCTAAGGTTTTTGGTGTATATCACATCACCTTACTGTCAAGCATGTGGACAAAACTTGTTTCACATCGCCAAATTGGAAAAAATGGATTGTTAAGTGGTGTTATCTTTAAAAAGTTGAGATGTGGATCAGCATGCCAAAAAACTGAGATAGCTTGGCCAAGAACTTCATTTCTGCATAATTGTAATAGGGTTTTTTTTTGTGGATTTTCTTTATTCGTCCTATGACCTCCTGCAGAGAAGGGGAGTGACGTCTTAATAAATTTGCTGGAGTATATTGTTATACCAACTGGGGTTGCTAATTGCAGTTTCTGTAGCAACCGAGTTACTCTCACTTGTTTGTGTTTTTTTGACAAGCTATAGGAAATTAAATCACTTGTTTTGTACCATTCTAATCTTGTTATGAACTAATGTCCCTTCCATTTCTTCTTTTCTTTTTTAGGTGATGGCAAAATTTGTAATATTCTACCAGTATAGGCATAAATTGGGGAGTTGTATGTATGGGATTAATATCAAAGGCATCATCTTCTTTTAGTTTAATTTAGACATACCTTTAAGAATGTTTTCTTTGCAGTATTTGTTGGTTACATGTTTAGAATTTACCATGTACTCCGACATTCATATCCATGCGTTCCCTTTGGCTTCTGACCATTTGTGTCCATTGAATCTCACAGTTCCGTGCTCATGATA
>JAUPMG010000001.1:25511379-25523657 GCA_031762675.1 Pachysandra terminalis
CTGCAGAAGAAGTGGAATGATAGTTGCCAGCGACTCCATCGCAGCCAACCACTTCCAGAAGCAGATATGTATCGGATGGGATCTCAAGTTCCAGGGTTCTTGGGCTTTCAGTCTGTTGGAGAGAGGAGGGGCAACGCTGATCGTCAAAACACGACCAATACATATGCATCTCCAAATGAAAGCGTACATGGAAATGGGTTTCCTTACATGCGCAAGGACTCACTAAAGATTTCTCCACCAAAACCAAACAGATCAACTCCAGCGGGGTTTGAAGACCTATCCAGACTAAGGGTAAAACCTTCAAAGAGCAAGCACCTTAACACAGATCCTCTGTCCAATTCAAGCGTGCCTGATGATCATGCATCGCTTTCCTCTGTCACATCTGTGACCACAGAATTAGTGTTGGGGACAGTGTGTGCATCTACTGGTAATGAGCTCAAGAAACCCTCATATCAAGCTCATAAAGATCGACTGCAGAACTTATCAGGATGCTTTGCTACTGAGATCGATGCGTTAAATAATCATCCGGCACAATCTTCCTCCTGCTCTGGTCCTGATCTTGTTGGGCAGTTCAATCCAGGAGGGGATTTCAAGAGAGTGTGGAGAGTTCTCACGGAAAAGATCAGCTGGCAAGATGAAGCTGTACGTGCGATTAGCCAAACTGTAGCTCGCTGCCGAATGGGAAACGGAAAGCGCTACGGTGCAAGTCTGAGAAGAGATGTATGGTTCACTTTCCTTGGACCCGATAGAGTTGGGAAGAAGAGAATTGCCATGGCCCTTGTTGAGATAATGTTTGGCGACAGGGGGAACATGATCTGTGTCGATCTAAGTTCCCAGGACAAGATGATCAGTTCGAACAGAATCTTTGATCGCCAAGAGATGAATGACTATGATGTAAGATTCAGAGGAAAAACAGTTGTGGATCATATCGCAGGGGAGTTAACCAAGGCGCCGTTATCAGTCGTCTTCCTTGAGAATGTAGATAAGGCTGATGTTCAGGTCCAGAGTAGCCTGTCCAAGGCTATTAGAACGGGTAAATTTTCGGACTCCCATGGAAGAGAAGTCAGCATTGGTAACGCAATCTTTGTGACAACATCAAGGATCTCAAAGGGTGGTAGTAATACAGACTTCTCCGGGAAGGAACCTGTTCGTTTTTCTGAGGAGAGGATATTAGGAGCCAAAGTCTGGCAAATGCAGATTTCAGTTGGATGCGTGACCGGGAAAACCACCATGAGAAACAATTCGGATTCGTTGGCTACCTTGAGAAACGACACCTCTAATCAGGCTTTTGTGAATAAAAGGAAGTTGATCGGCATAAGTAATGACTCCCTGGAGCAGCGAGAAACCTCGGAGACAGTGAAGCGAGCTCACAAGGCTTCGAATGCATTTCTGGATTTGAATCTGCCCGTCGAAGAGATGGAAGCAAACAATAGTGATTGCAGCAGCTGTGACAGCGACAGCATCTCTGAAAACTCAGAGGCTTGGTTGGAAGATTTCTTTTATCAGGTTGATGAAGCAGTGGTTTTTAAGCCGTTCGATTTTGACGCACTTACGGATAAAGTGATGAAAACGATCAGTGATAGCTTCCGGAAAATGGTCGGTTCGGAAAGTCTGCTGGAGATCGATTCGAGAGCCATGGAGCAGATACTTGCGGCCGCATGGTTATCGGACAGGAAAAGGGTGGTAGAGGATTGGGTGGAGCGGGTTCTCGGCAGGAGCTTTGCGGAAGCTCGGCAAAGGTATAGCCTCTCGGCACAATCTGTTCTGAAACTTGTTGCCTGTGAGGGCCTTTATATGGAGGAGGAGCAAACAACACCAGGGGTTTGCCTTCCTGCAAGAATTATTCTGAACTGATGATGTTGTGTGTTCAAATGCTTCTTGTAATTAGATGTAAAATGTAGTAATTAGAAACTAAAAAAAAAAATGCCTCTCTTAAGCCTGTTTATCCCATAATTTTATTGGGTTTTTTCGGGTTTGCATTGTGTATTATATATCACTATATTACTACTCTCTTTTATAGTCCAAAAAATCCGAACAAATTGTTCTAAATTAAGTTTCTACCAAAAATAAGAAAAGAAAAAATCATTCCGAAATGAGAATCTGATTACATTGGCGTGGATCCAACCATTATTCTAACTACTTTGGCTCAATTATACTTGAATCTGATCTCATCTTTAGGAAAGCAAAATATATTGTAAGTGAATAGCAGTGGGGCGGATTAGGGTTGGGGTGAGACAAACCCGACCCTGATCAATGGGTAACCAAAAACCCTAATCAATAGGGGTGGGGTGGGTTACCTGTTTAAGGGTTTAACTTGCCCCATTTTTGAGCTTAAGATTAAGTTTATCCCAATCCGATCCTTTTTAGATGACTTGAACATCTCAAGGTGGTTATAGTGACCATTCTATCCTTCGAACAATTTACTTATTGAAAAAGCTAACCTTAACAGTATAAGAATGCTGGAGATCTTTGAACAGGCCTAAAGATCACCAGTACTGATGATGTGGCTCAATAAGATGGTGGACGCCGTTTGGTGTTCACTCACGTGAGGTAGTGGGAGAATAGGTATACCGCTTTATATATGATTTGGGACTTTTGGTCATATCTTATAAACATATTATCGCACACTAAGATTATGACACGTGTCCGATGTGATTAATCAAATCAAATCGTCCCTAAGATGATCAATACTTCTTTCTTTTTTTTTGGTTGGTAAAGAAACATATTAAATTAAATTACTCAAAAACACAGTTAACCCCTAAAGGGGTATTACAGGAGGAGACACAATAGAGAAACGATCGACCCATACAAATCATCTTTAAGAAATGGAATCAGATCAGACGGTGGTGAATGAACCCAGGTGCACAAACCAAACCAAAAGATAAGGCCATATTAGCAACTTCTCTATAGAGTTTGTTTTGTGCAACAAAAATTATATTTATTTTTACAAAAAAGACTTTAAATTTAGGAGATGTCATTTTGTTAAAACTTAATTTACCACGTGGAACAAATAAAAGTTCACATGAAGATGAACAAGTGGGATTTGTTTGCCACGTTTAAAAATATTACACCAGGTTCTAAAATCCGGAGCGTTCCCTCTCCAGACAAGTAACCGGTTCCGGCCTCAAAAGGGATTGGAATTTGACCTCTTTGGTTGTTTTGGCTCTGGGCTTCTGACACCTTACGAGCAAAAGTTCGCTCTATTTCCCGTACAGACGGTCTCTCGGCGACTCTAATGTATCCGTTCTTATAATCTCCCAAAAGATCAATCTGTTTCTGCAACTTTAACTTCATTTGGAATCGCTTAATCTCTTTTTGCCATGGAAATGGCTTCGATTTCTTCGAATCCTCGCACGGTAGAAGAGATCTTCAAGGATTACAGTGGTCGACGGGTTGGGCTAGTTCGAGCTTTAACTTACGGTCTCGTCTCTACTACTTTTTCTTCTTCTTCTTCTTTTTCTCTGTTATGTAACCCTAATTTCGATCCAGATTCCTCATATTCTGTTTCGATAGATCGATTGATCTCTGCTGATCTTATGTGACCGTTGCTTGTCTGTATTCAGATGTCGATGAATTTTATGCTCTTTGCGATCCAGGTATTTTCACTTGCATTTCGTGACTTCATTTGTTGTAAATCGGAATTTTCGTAGATGTAAATGAAGATTTTTGTTTTTCGCTATGTTTGATTTGGAGTTTCGGACAATTGTTTTTTGGATCTCTAGCTTTGAATGAAGTATTTGCCTCTTGGATTAGCTTAAGTAGAGAACAATATAATATTACCTTTTTTTTACATAATTTTCAGACAAGGAGAATTTGTGTTTGTATGGGCACCCGAATGAGTCATGGGAAGTTACTCTTCCAGCCGAGGAAGTTCCGCCTGAGCTTCCAGAGCCTGCACTTGGGATCAATTTTGCAAGAGATGGGATGAACCGGAAAGACTGGCTTTCGTTAGTTGCTGTCCACAGTGATTCATGGCTGCTCTCTGTAGCTTTCTATCTAGGGGCCCGCCTTAATCGCAATGAAAGGTATGTGGGTTTTGGTATCTCTTGTTGCATCAATCTTGCAGCGGATTTTGGATGATGAGTACAGATTAATGTTGTTGATGCATTTGTTGATCACTATGCTTACTCTGCTTATAGTTGTAATGCTGGTGTTTTTCCATGTTTACCACTCATAGCTTACCTTAAGTCTTGACCCATGACTTTGTTAGCGTGACATGTTTTTGATGTTATTTAGTTGACATGGTATTGTTGTCTTGTGGGCATGATGTACTAAATTGGAAGTTGATTCATCATTGGTTATTTTGAATTTAGTATTTGGTGCTTTAATTGATGACATGGTGAATTTGTTATTTCATGGAACTTTCTGAGAGGAAATGTATGCGCGATATTCCATTCTTCAGAAAGAATAGTACTCTCATAACACTGGTATCAAAGGTAATACGTGTTTTCTAATTACAATTATTTCATAACTTTGATGATAAATCAATGTGATACAATGGAAGCCGATTAATTCTATATGAAGTGATGACATCTTTACCTCCCGTATGAAGTTGTTGTCCTTCTATCCCATAGCTGATAATAAAGTGTTAGTTTACATTATTTACGAATGATATACAACTTAGGTTTCCAATATCATACGTATATTTGTGACCTCATTATTGTTTTAATGATTGATATTAATGTAAATCACCCCAGTTTCTGTGGAAGAAATTTCTTTGTTTTAGAATATCTACCCATGCTGGAATAAAAAGCTAATTAAATTTAAGGTGTCCGGGCCTTATCAAAAAAAAAAAAAAAAGACTTGTGGTAGATAATTTAGAACTGGAATTATGTCCTGTAGACCTTTTTTTTTGGTTAAGTTCTTGTCAAAGTTCATTTGCATCCATTTAGTGGCTTATTTCGGTACGGTCGAATAAATTCATTTTTTCTTCACTACCTGCATGTATTTTATTTTTTTTACTGATAAAAAAAAAAAAAAAAATTCATGGAGCCACGCATTTACATATCTTTACAACTCCAAATGATTTGGTAATGGATATGATTTTTGTTTTTAATCAGGTACTTTGTGCAGATTATCACTAATTCAACTCACAACATCCTTTGTTTGTTTCACCCTCTTTGGTTATTAACTCTTCTAATGTGTTACACCGATTTCGTTGCTTTTGGTTACTTTGTGATGGTTCTGTAACTAGTCTCTTTACAGAGGATGTAGTATGATATACATGGTATATTTATGTAGATGCTTACAAAGTATTCGATGTGATCTCCATTAAAACATGGATCTTTTTTCCCTTTTGTAATGCAAAATGAAACTTATAGGCCCTCTATTTATATTTCTATAGGCAATAATCTAATATAATAAATGAACTTATCCTAATGATGGGGGCTTACATTCATCAAGGATTAGAGCTTCAAGATTGAAGAGTAGTTGTGTGATCTCTTGAGATAATTAACTATTACCATGAGTAGGTTTATTATGATCAATTGATGTTCAAGTTACTGATTGTAAGGCAAGATATGAACTTGATGGTTTTATTGCTTAGTTAGTCACATGTTTGTTAGTCTCGCATCTGATATGGAGTTGCGTTCACCAAGTAATATGATAGGTTTCGATATAAAAAATCATATTATTTATGATACCCTTAGTCTTAGTATTGGTTTGGGTGAGCTTTATCCTCCAAGGATTTATACTTCTATGAATCTTCGTTGAGCTTCAAATCAAATATTTTTCATGGTAAATGAAGAAATTTAGTGTTTTTCTAAAGATGGTTTCACCTTTTAAAAGTGGGTATTAGAAAGCAAGAAAAGTGAAAGGTGGAACTTGACATGTTGACCATCTTCAAATCTATTTATGTTTGAGGTATTAAAGGATCTTTAGTATGTACTATGTATATGCCCAAATGATATATGTGTGTGCATGTGCGGTGTGCCTGCAAAAAGGTTTTTTACCACATTGTGAGCTTGATGGGCCACAAGGTCGACCTCCATTCATTGAAGCTATTGGATAGTTTCACATTTTTTCGAAGTTTTAAAGCAAGAAAGACATTAGATTTATGGGCTACTTTTTTCCACTTGGCAGATGTATTTCAAGCTGAAACATGGCTTGTAAGAGGGGTTATGTGGGAACACATGGACAAGATGGGTGCTGTCATTTTAGTGGCCTTGTGACAAAATTGTGTCACACTAGATTTAATGTCTTGATCCAGGTGAGATGGGTTTCTCTGTAATATTGTGAGTGTCCAATTCAGAACATGCACTTAACAGGGAACTGTCTGAATCGGCCATGTATACAACTGCGCCACCCATGTAAGCTCATTGGTACTGACTTTCATCATGCATTATATTAGCCATGAAATTATTCCCTATTTTTGGAGTTTCCAAGATGCTAGAATAAGATGTTGCTTTTTCAACGTGGCCGAATTTTTGTTTCAGAAACTTGGTATGCTAATAGAGATCATATGGGAAGGTGTGTGGGCAAGTGGATCTCAGCAATTCAGTTGCTGTATGTGAAAACATTTTAGAGAGCGATTCATTTTATGCTGATATATTGAATTCCAGTAAAAATAATGTAAGGAACGAGAGGATAGTAACTAAGGATGGGTTATCAGGAGGTTTCCTAAAATGATTATTTCCAGTACTTTGGCTTGATTATTCATAACAAGGGAGAGATCCAAGGAATTGGTTCTTGGATGTAAAGTTGTGTTGCTAAATTGGAGATTTACTTCTTCAGTATTATGTATTTGGTGGTTTCAGTTGAATTGAAAGGAAAAGTTATAAGGTTCCTATAAGAAAAGCTATGCTTTATGGAATAGAATGATATTATGCAACTAAGAAGCAATATATAATGATTTTAGTTGAGATGTATGGTATGATAGATGTAGAAATGAATTGATTCAAGAGCATTTAGGAGTAGCTCATTTAGAGGAGAAAATAAAGGATTAATGATTGAAATGGTTTGCACACATTAAAAGAAGACCAGTTGTGGAACAATGAGAAAGTGTGGGTTTATGCAAGTGGAATGAGCTAAGAGGGTGAGAAATTGTCCTGAGAGGACATGGTTGGAGTTGGTGATGAAAGACTTGAAAAGAAGTAGTATAACCAATGAAGTGGCATTTGATAGGTATGAATTGTTGAGCAAGATTCATGTTGGACTTTAACTAATTTATGTAAAGAAAATTTGGATTGTCTTTTATGCCACTTAATAAGTAATAACAAGGAGATGGGTTGTAGTGACATGTGCCCTAAGCTCACATGTTTTGATCACATTACCCCCAAGACATGTATATTCTCTTACCTCCCCGGCAAAAGTTTAAATAATTATCATACAAGCCATGAAGCTTGGTAATGAACTTTTTTTTTTTTGGAAAAGTAAGAATATAAACATGTATTATGGTAATTAGTGTGATTAAACATGTGTCCTCAGGTCATAATTCATTATATTATCTAAAAGGTTATGTCTAATTGCTTCAAAGGATGGTGTCTTTTTTTGTTCCTGTAATTAAAATATAACACTATGCACATATATTTAATATATACTGTTTTTATGATTGTAGCAAAGGGAATCAATGTGCATTTCACTAACATGTGTAAGCTAGCTAACATGATAAAGACCCTAAAAGAATTGGAGTTACCACCTATCAAATTAAGGAATTTTTGGTTTACTTGATTTTGGTTGGTAACTCTATAAGAGAGTTTTTTAATAAGTCAAATAGAAACTATGTAATGAAAAAAAAGGAGCATGCCCTTTGTATTTGAGCTATATAGAAAAGGCTAGTAAGATAAAAAAAAAAAAAATAGCTGGCAATTGCTAAGCTGTAAAAATGCAAAAATTGCATAGAGAATAGTGGTCCATAGCCACCCATAGAGGCAGACAAATCTACTCCTTGAAGCTCTAATGATGAAAAGGACCAATGATAAAAGCCAAAGCCATAGAAATTTATACGATCATTGGCTGCCTCCTCAGAAATCCTCTTATATCTCTTATTCCAGAATGACTAACTGACTAATCCCAAGTAGGAGGCTTGCGCAGCAACCCACCTTAGCTTTTCTAGTTCGTAAATTCTTGGAAAATTGGAAGGATTTTAAGCTTCGACTTTGACCGAGTTTTTCCTTGGTGTGAGGAAAATTTCATGTGGGGCCACATTTTTCAATCAGACAAGCACTCTAGGTAAGTTGTTTTCCTAGAAAACCTACATTGTAGATATGATCAATGAAATATTGTCTAAAGTTTGGTTATACATCCTTCTAACTATGGTCCCATCTTCAAAGTGGCTCCTTGTAATTCTTAACTCTTATCATCTTTCATACAACTAGTTATCCATTCTAGTGTCAAAACACATTTACTCATCACAAGGTATTAGACTTATGGTTCTGGAGAGTGCTTAGATTTTTAGTGCTAGTCCTTGGAGAGTGCTTATGGTTCATGGTGATAGCAAGCAAATATGGTCTTCATGAGAATGGATGGGATATTGGTACTCATGCCAAGTTTTAATGCTTGTCCTTTGAAGGTTATCTTGTCATTATTCCCTATCTTCTTTTCACTGGTGAGGTTTAGCTTGAGGTCGTGGACACGGATCCGGTTCTAGACGGATTTTTGTTTGGGAGAGTCTCCTATTTCAGTTCTTATCCCACAGTTGTTTTGGTTGTGTGATTTGAAGAAACCTTTCGTGGCTGGAATTCTTTCTTAGTCATCTAATGGTCTGAATTGGAAGCTGCCTCTACATCGTGATCCAAGACCTGCATACATTTCTGAGTTGGAGGCAATGTTTGGTCTTCTTAGGGATGTTTTATTTGATCCATTCTCCCCAGGACATGCGTATTTGGTCTCTTTTCAACGAGTTCATTCTTCTAATTTCTTAGATCTAGGTATGATCAGCTTCATTTGAATTTTCTTCCCATGCATATTTGGAGAGTTTGTATACCCCCCAAAATCAGTCTTTTCCTGTGAAGCAGTACAACATAAGATCAACACCTGTGATATTCTCCAGAGAAGAAGGAAATACCAAGCTTGATCTCCGGATGTTTTTGTCATGTGTTACAGGTAGCGAGAGTCTATTGGTTACCTTTTTATCCACTGTGAGTATACTACTTGCTTTTGGTGTTTCTTCTTTAGACAGGTTGGAGCAAGTTGGGCTATGCCATCAAGTTTATGTTTTCTATTTGGTCAGTGGAGGTTCTGAGGCTTAGCCAAAAGGGGGAGGATGATGTACAGAGCGGTTTTCTTTGCCATTTTGTGGGCTATTTGATGGAGCGAGAAACTGGAAGAATTTTTTAGAATAAGAGGGGAGGAGTTTAGTGACATGTTAGAGATCATTAGGGAGTGGGTTACAACGAAACCCTCCTTTGTGTGGGTCGAGGGGCACAAGCCAGTTAGAGACCTCCTAAGTTTGCTAGAAATCGAGGAGACTCTCTTAACAGTGCTTAGAGTTTCACATCAGTTTAGATTAAGAGATATCCAGGTGGATGGTGACTCTGCCAGTGCTTTAAATATTGCTTTTGCTGGAAATTACGAAACTGGGACTCGGGAAAATTTCACCAAAATTTCCAGAGATATTTTTGTATTCGCGGAATATTTTGTCAACTAGAGAGAAATTGGGAAAAAGCTAGGAAAAACTTGAATTTTTAATGAAACTTCCGGGAGTATTAATAGATACATAAACACACACAAATAACAATAAAATGCATAATAATGAAAACCCATTTACCGAACTAATATGCGTGTTGCAAATATGAACAGATATATGATATGCGCACTACTATCCAAACAACATCAATATAAATATAAATTCTATAAAAATCAAATAAATGTAATTTCTAAATACATGGTCCAAATAGAAGCTTGCAAATGACAAATAATATCATTGAATGTCGAGTCGGCTTGAAGTCACAGTTCCTAGGGCAACCATATTACAATTTAAATGGGGCGCCATTATAATTACATTCCTTTTGTGAATGTATTGTAATGTTTTTAATTTTTTAAATATTATATTTTTCATAATACTTTTATTTATCTTTAATGGACAATTTCATTAAGTTTGAGAAGTAAAAAACCTTGTTTCCCAAGATTTTTGATTTTTATCCCCTTTACATTCAATATTATCATTTTCAATGCATGTAAATGCATCAAATAGAGGCAGCTTGTATTTAAATAAATTTAATTTATTTTTGTTTTTCTAAAATCATTAAGTGAAGTTGTTAGATTTGGAACCCAAATCTCACAAAGGATTGAAAAATTGAAATTTGTAAGGGTTTATTTGAATTTTAAAAAAGCACCAATATTCCTGGTGGAAAAAAATGAAATTTCGGTGAAATAAGCAAATGGTGAATTTTAAAACCATTGACTTGGCAACTATGATTACGTGGCTCATTTCTTTGAAGCCATTCTCTTATAGGCTAACCCATTTTGAAAATCAGGCACATTCTTTAGTTATGGGTCTCAACACTTTGTTTTCCCATACTCAAGGAGGGGTGAATGATTTAGCAGATGTGCTATCGCGCTGAGGGTTAGGGGCTCTTTGTTTGTTGGGTTGCCATCGATTCAGGAGATATGTTAAGAAGGGATGGAGAGTAGTTGATTGGGTTGCTTGCGGTTTTGATGTGTGGAATTCCGGAATTAATCCCTAAACTTTAGGGATTAGTTTCCTTTGTTGAATTATGGAATTAATCCCTAAACTTTAGGGATTAGTTTCCTTTGTTGAATTCTGGAATTAATCCCTAAAGTTTAGGGATTAGTTTCCTGTGTATTAGTAATTAGCTGTTACTTTCTTTATTAGTTAATTTCTGTTTTTTTATTTCCATGATTTAAGGGATTGATTGTTGCTGAATTAAGAAGGATTAGTGGCAGACCTGTTGCCATATCTCTTCTATATATTCATGCGGTTTTACCTTTATGAAATAAGAGAAAGTAGAGTATTCCTCTCTATAATTCTTTATGGTATCAGAGCTGTAAAATACCTAAACCCTAGCCAACTTTCTCCAGTTCTGCAACCCTAATACCTTCTCTTGTATGCCTAAATACGGCCCAGTGACTCAATACTTCATTCTTCTTATTCGACATTGGCAGCAATTGGATGTGTTTGAAACCTATGATTGGGACTGCCCAACTGATGGTGCTAGGTACAAAAAGATTGTTGAAAAGAAACGGGTGTACAAGTTCTTATTAGGGCTGAATAAGAATCTTGATGAGGTTCGGGGTAGAATAATGGGAACGAAGGCCCTTCCCAATCTTCGAGAAGCCTTCTTTGAAGTCCGTCGCGAGGAGAGTAGAAAGAAGTTTATGATGGAGTCACAACAAAACCTCCAACCTGCTGCCGAGAGTTCTGCCCTTGCTGTTCGTGGACTCCAATTGCAGAGTTCTGCCCTTGCTGCTCGTGGACTCCAATTTCTATCTCCTGACAATCGGCAAAAGAGGCAGGGAAGACTTTGGTGTGATCACTGTCACAAACCTGGACACACCAAGGATACATGCCGGAAGATACACGGCAAACCAGCAAACTGGAAGACGAGAACTCCAATTGAAAGCCGAGGTTTCATGACCAATAACGAGGAGAGAACATCTTTCGAAACTCCAATCTTTAGCAAAGCACAGATTGAGCTTCTTCAGAAGGTGATCAGCCACCATACAACATCCTCCACTCCAATCCCAGCCGAGAACACCATAGGAACTGTTTCCATTGCCCAAACAGGTAACGTTCGTATGGCTTTGAGCACCCAAATGAAGAAACACAGCCCTTGGATAGTAGACTCTAGCGCATTAGATCATATGACCGGTAATGCTACACTATTCAATACTTACGGCCCAAGGTCTGGGAATTTGATGGTTCGAATGGCTGATGAATCATTGTCTAAAGTGGCAGGAATAGGATCGGTTACTATTACCGATGAGCTGACTTTAAAATCCGTGCTTTTGGTTCCCAATTTGACTTATAATTTGCTGTCCATTAGCAAACTCACCAAAGATCTGAAATGTGTTACTAATTTTTTCTCAAATCGTTGTGAATTTCAGGACTTGGAATCAGGGAGGACTATTGGCAATGCTAAGGAATGTGCGGGGCTCTATCTTCTTAACGGTTCTAATAATCTTGAAGAACAAGCTCAAGCTGCGAGTAGTGTGTCATTCCCAGTTCCTCCAGGTGTGTCGAATAACAATAGTGGAATCCTGTTATGGCACTATAGGTTAGATCATCCCAATTTCCAGTAGTTAAAAAGGTTGTTCCCAACACTATTCAGTAATATCAAACCTGATGTCTTTCAATGTGAAGTGTGCCAATTATCCAA
>JAUPMG010000001.1:25523757-25538943 GCA_031762675.1 Pachysandra terminalis
TTAGGAGTAGCTCATTTAGAGGAGAAAATAAAGGATTAATGATTGAAATGGTTTGTACACATTAAACGAAGACCAGTTGTGGAACAATGAGAAAGTGTGGGTTCATGCAAGTGGAATTAGCTAAGAGGGTGAGAAAACGTCCTGAGAGGACATGGTTGGAGTTGGTGATAAAAGACTTGAAAAGAAGTAATATAGCCAAGGAAGTGGCATTTGATAGGTATGAATTGTCGAGAAAGATTCATGTTGTTGACTTCAACTAATTTATGTAGAGAAAATTTTGATCGACACTTATGCCACTTAATAAGTAATAACAAGGAGATGGGTTGTAGTGACATGTGCCCGAAGCTCACATGTTTAACCACATTACCCCCAAGACACGTGTATTCTCTTACCTCCCCAACAAAAGTTTAAATAATTATCATACAAGCCATGAAGCTTATTAATGAACTTTTTTTTTATTTTTTGGGAAAGTAAGAATATAAACATGTATTAGGGTAATTAATGTGGTTAAACATGTGTCCTCAGGTCAGAATTCATTATATTATTCAAAAGGTTATGTCTAATTGTTCCAAAGGATGGTGTCTTCTTTTTGTCTCGGTAATTAAAATATAACACTATGTCATATATGTTTAATATATACCGTTTTTATGATTGTAACTGTCACATCCCAAATCTAGAGTTCTCAATGGAGACTCTAAAAGATTCGAAATAGTGACTCTCACCCCATTCTACATGGGAGTTGTAGTCAAATCATAACCAAACACATTGAACTTATTAAGATGATTATAAAAAATCTGGAAATAAAATATATTAGAAGTATTCAATAACATAAACAACGGAAATAAACTACTCGTAGTCTCATGCTTCAATCAAAATTCTACTAACTACTGAAATCTGAATCTAACTAAGGCTAAAATCAAATTAAAACTTAACAACCAATACATCCTACTACAATGTCTAATCAAGTCAGCAATCATTGTGCTCATTATAACTAATATCTTCTTGGTACTCTTGTCCTCCTTGATCATTATAGTCCAGTTGCTCTCCATCTAAAGATCCTGAAAATATGGTTGCTTGAAAGTGTAAGCTACACTTAGCTTGTAAGTAAACAAATCAAAACAATATTTAATATTGAATTAGGGATAAATCCACTATCCATCAGTATTCCCTTAGAAAAACATATTAAGATATTATATAATATATGATGATATGTAATGATGTAGTATATGCGATGTTGAAGTGTTGTACAATGCAATATGATATGTTGGTTCAATTATTAATGTATGCAATGCATGCTCATGCAATAATATATATATATATAATCACCACATGTGATTCAAGTACAATCATATGAAATGCAATATGCATGCTGTTTGCATTCGAATGATGTAAGTTCACACCCGATCCAATCCCAGGCTATTAGAGATGTCATCGTGAACCATCCATCCCTCGAATACACGGCCATGAATAAGGGATCTACGTGCGCACTGCAGTTTCTAGGGCTTCATCCGACCTAGTGGGTACAATCCCCATACCTTATTTTTGATCACAGGGATGTATCCCAGGGCATCACCTATAAAGTTTCCCTTGTGACCATACATTACCCAATCTACTAACAAAATTTCACTCGGCATCACCTATGAACTTTCCCTTGTGAACATACATTACCCGATCTACTAATAGAATTTCACTCGGCATCACCTATGAACTTTCCCTTGTGAACATACATTACCCGATCTACTAATAGAAGTTCACTCGGTCATCTGTCAAACAAGACAAGAAGAAGTTTGGTCTATTGGGATAGCTAAACTTCTATTGGGATAGTTAGTCCCTCAACACATGCAATGTAGTCCATCCGGGACTTCCTCACTTATATTGTAATTTCTCATTACAATACCACTCGGTTATGTCCATAAATTCCAGAAAAATCCAATTTATAGAATACAAACAACTCACTCAGTCATCCTCTAATCTTCACATGATTAACAAAAACCCAGAAATATTCCTTATGAACATGATCACTCATGATTAGATAGTAGAAGTAAAGCTTGGATATGTTAGGCTATGTCATACTCATGAAACATGGCATATATACCTACTGCATATCGAAAATAGAGTTTTATTTGAATACTTACCTCAAATTATCAATAATGTTGAGTTAAACACTATTGTCTTCTTCTCCAAAAGCTGAATCTTTTGCAAATCTTCACTCTTCCACTCTTCTAAGCTTCTCCAAGTACTTGTATGGCTGCTGCACTTCTCTTCTCTCTCTCTCACTTACGAAAATAACAGTCTATACGTTCAGGCCATGTCCTTATATAGATTTTATTTTTGATTCAAGTTAGATTAGGAGTCCTTTTTAGTTTAGAATTTGTATTTACTTGTCTAACTTCTCAACCCTTAGATTAGATTAGTAGAGTTTTTACAAATCCTAACCCTTAGATTAAGAATCCTTATTCAATTAGAACTAATATTCACTTATCTTAATTCTCGGCCATTAGATTAGATTAGAAATTCCTGTGAAATCCTAGTCATACATTATAACTTATGAGAGTTACAATTGTGTGTGTTGCACTTAGTTTTCTATAGTACAATCCACCAATCAGAACATAGTCAAAGTCAAACATATTAGCTAATTTACTAAAATGTTAAATTACTCCCTAATTTCTTATGAAATTACATGTTAACCCTAGTGATTTAGTTTGGGTTCTTACAGCAACAAAGGGAATCAATGTGCATTTCACTAACATGTGTAAGCTAGCTAACCTGATAAAGACCCTAAGGCTGCGTTTGGTTACCGTCAAAATGCGTCGAAGGAAAAAAGAAAGTGCAACTTTCTTTTTCCTTTGTGCGTTTGCTTTGCAAGAAAGAGAAAAAACTGTGGGCCCCACAATTTTCTTAAGAAAATTTTTGGCTTAAAAAGCCAACTTTAGTTTTCTCATTCACATAGTCCGATTTTGTGTCAAAGGAAAAAAGAAAGCGCATAATTTCCAAATTTGCCCTTCTTAAAAACCCACATTTACAATGATTGACATTATATATATAATTAAAAAAAATTATTAATTTAGAAAAAATAAATAAAATGATTAAAAAAAAGAGTTAGGTGTTCTACATTAAAACCAAAAGAGGTGGGACCCATAAAAATTTATTATTATTTTTTTTAAAATTTAAATAAAATTTGATTGAGTGTAATTTTTTAGATACTGAAAAAAATTAGAAATCGAACCAAAACCAAACCGAAGTCGATTTGACACAACATAAATATGACTTATGATATAAGGGTAGAATTGAAAATTATGCCAGGATTCTTAGGACTTTCCTGCTAACCAAACACACATTACATGATTTTCTTACAATTTTCTTGCAACATCCAAACAACTTCAAGAAAGTTATTTTCACTTTCTTTTCACATTACTTTCACTTTCTTTTTCCTTTGACACACTTTGACGCTAACCAAACGCAGCCTAAAGGAATTGGAGTTACCACCTATCAAATTAAGGAATTTTTGGTTTACTTGATTTTGGTTGGTAACTCTATAAGAGAGTTTTTTAACTAGTCAAATAGAAACTATGTAATGAAAAAAAAAGGAGCATGCCCTTTGTATTTGAGCTACATAGAAAAAGTCTAGTAAGATTAAAAAAAAAATGGCTGGCAATTGCTAAGCTGTAAAAAAAAATGCAAAAACTGCATAGAGAATAGTGGTCCATAGCCACCCATAGAAGCAGACAAATCTACTCCTTTAAGCTCTACTGATGAAAAAGACCAATGATAAAAGCCAAAGCCGTAGAAGTTTATACGATCATCGGCTGCCTCCTCAGAAATCCTCTTATATCTCTTATTCCAGAATGACTAACTGACTAACAAAGCAAAAATAGTCATATCTTCCATAACAATCATTCTCCCATCCTTGGTCTGAATTTCCAACTAAATGAGGCATGTAACAAGTAATCGTGCATGGACCAACAAACCCAAAATCTAGACATGAATTGAAATGAGACTTTCGATGTAAATGGGCAACGTGAAAGCAGACAATGAACTGACTTTTACGGCAATAGCTACTTGGGATTATATACTGTCGAGACAAGATGATCTAATAAGAACCTTTTCTAGAAATGTTCACCTAAAAATGCCACCTTAGCTTTCCTAGAAAGTTCGTAAATTCTTGGAAAATTGAAAGGATTTTAAGCCTCGACTGACTGAGTTTTTCCTTGGTGTGAGGAAAATTTCATGTGGGGCCACATTTTTCAATCAAACAAGTACTCTAGGTAAATTGTTTTCCTAGAAAACCTACATTCTAGATATGATCAATCAAATATTGCCTAAAGTTTGGTTATACATCCTTCTAACTATGGTCCCATCTTCAAAGAGGCTCCTTGTAATTATTAACTCTATCGTCTTTCATACAACTAGTTATCCATTTTAGCCTCAAAACACATTTAATCATCACAAGGTATTATACTTACGCTTCTGAAGAGTGCTTAGATTTTTAGTGCTAGTCCTTGGAGAGTGCATATGGTTCATGGTGATAGCAAGCAAATATGGTCTTCAAGAGAATGGATGGGATATTGGTACTCGTGCCAAGTTTTAATGCTTGTTCTTTGAAGGATATTTCGTCTTTTTTCCCTATCTTATTTCCACTGGTGAGGTTTAGCTTGAGGTCGTGGACACGGATCTGGTTCTAGACGGATTTGTGTTAGGGAGTCTCTCCTCTTTCAGTCCTTATCCCACGGTTGTTTCGGTTGTGTGATTTGAGGAAACCTTTCGTGGCTAGAATTCTTTCTTAGTCATCTAATGGTCTGAATTGGAAGCTGCCTCTACATCGTGATCCAAGACCTGCAGACATTTCTGAGTTGGGGGCATTGTTTGATCTTCTTAGCGATGTTTTTATTGATCCATTCTCCCCAGGACAGGCATATTTGGTCTCTTTTCAACAAGTTCATTCTTCTAATTTCTTAGATATAGGCATGATCAGCTTCATTTGAATTTTCTTCCCATGCATATTAGGAGAGTTTGTATACCCCCCCAAAATCAGTCTTTTCCTGTGAAGCAGTACAACATAAGATCAACACCTGTGATATTCTCCAGAGAAGAAGGAAGTACCAAGCTTGATCTCCGGATGTTTTTGTCATGTGTTACAGGTAGCAAGAGTCTATTGATTACCTTTTTATCCACTGTGAGTATACTAATTGCTTTTGGTGTTTCTTCTTTAGACAGTTGGAGCAAGATGGACTATGCCATCGAGTTTATGTTTTCTATTTGGTCAGTGGAGGTTCCGAGGCTTAGCCAAAAGGGGGAGGATGATGTACAGAGCGGTTTTCTTTGCCATTTTGTGGGCTATTTGATGGAGAGAGAAACTGGAAGAATTTTTTAGAATAGGAGGGGCGGAGTTTAGTGACATGTTAGAGATCATTAGGGAGTGGGTTAAAACGAAGGGGCAACAAACCAGTTGGAGACCTCCTAAGTTTGCTAGATCGAGGGGACTCTCTTAACAGTGCTTAGAGTTGCACATCAGCTTAGATTAAGAGATATCCAGATAGAAGGTGACTCCGCCAGTATTTTAAATATCACTTTTGCTGGAAATTTCGATACTGGGACTTGGGAAAATTTCCAGAGATTTTTGTTTTGGCGGAATATTTTGTCAACTAGAGAGAAATTGGGAAAAAGCTAGGAAAAACTTGAATTTTAATGAAACTTCAGCATTAAAAGATACATAAACACACATGTACGGTTATAAACTTTTGGGGAATTGTTGGATCACCAATTTATTGGATATGAGTATGTCATACAGATTTGGGAGTACCTTATCAGAAGTATTGGAGTGCAATGGGTTAGCCCATGTATGGTTAGAGACTTGTTGACTCAATGGTGGTTCCCATCCCTTGGGAGGCAAGGGCAGATTCTGTACAGAGTGGTGTACTCTGCAGTTCTTTGGGGGATTTGGAGTGAGAGAAACAAAAGAATTTTCGAAGGGAACAGGAAGAGTGTAGGTGCTATCACAGTTCCCATTATGAGTATGGCTGCCTCTTGGGTGCGCATCCTACCCGAGTTCAGAGATGTATCGTGGACAGATATCTCGAGATGTTGGTCTACAGTGGCATCACTTTAGTTTATTGATTCGATGTTTTTGGGGCCTCAGTCCCTCCTAGTTCCCTACCTTGGGGTACCTTGATTGCCTTGTCTAGTCTATGTTTTATATATTTTTTTGTACCATCTTTTTACTGATTTTAATGAAATGCTGCGTTATTGATCCAAAAAAAAAAAAGAAGAAGAGGAAGATCTGTATAATGTTGGAAATTAGGGCCTTAAATCATCTAAAAATCTGATTTTCTGAATTTTCCTTTAAATCAAAAGTCCAAATTACCGGATCTGCTTAGAGATGTGTGAATATGTTTCTTGAAGATAGCTGGAGCTTTCCCACATGTCAACAAGAAAATCTTGCCTACTTTATCTCCGGGATTCAACTAAACCCAGAATTCTAATCTGTTTCCCAAGAGTAGTTGTACTTCTTTTCTAATGATGGAGTACAAGTCACTACCTATAATTAGCAAGTTTGATTTTGTTAATAGTTATAATACATACTTCATTTACCAATCATATATATATATATATATATCGGGAAAAAAAAAACAGGATTTTTATTCTTTACACAAAGAAGAACCCAATCTTTGTGTGTTCTTAATTTGGCAGAGATTTCTCTGTCAAGTTGTTTTCTACCAAAGAGACCATTTGAAGAAGTGTCCCAAAGACAAGGACCTGAGGTTGTATGGACCGGAATTGGGTACTAGACCAGTCTTGGCTGGTCTTGGTATGACCATTGGTCCGAGTCGAGCACAAAGTGGCACATAGGTCCAACCATAAAGGTATTGTATTTTTTAATTTTTTAATTTTTTTTTTATGGATGATAAAGGTGTATTAGTAGAGAATAAAGGGCAAGCCCTATTCGCAGAATTTTCATACAAGAAAGCTATACAATATGACATCTGAAGCAAAAGGGCAACAGACCACTTTTGAGGCCACAAGGTTAACTGGAAAACAAGTTCAGTTCGAGTAATGGAAGGAGATAATAGTAACCACTGCTATCTAACACTGTAGTTACATTTTTAAGTATAGATATAAGGCGATGTAGGTGATACTTTTTCACGTGTTGTTGGGGAAAAGTCATTTCCTTCTACCTCTTCCTTACATGTGGACTTTTTCCAGAACTTGAGATGAATACTCCTTTATTTCTCATAGACCATTCATCATTTTTACCCTGGAGATCCCAAAGAGCCTTATATATCTTATGGTTCAGATTATTTGTTGGGATTGATGTTTAGATCAGCACACCCATATCTGCCTTGTGTAAGGCAGAGCAGAGAGTGCGGTTTCCTCCCACCCATAGTTATTTCTCAAGCTGTACAGGTTTTTACTCCTGTGTAAGTTTATATTATACCCTTGTCTGAAAATGTTTTGCCTAAATGACTGTTATTCAGATGTATTTCTATTTTCTTTCTCTGGACAGGAAGCGCTTGTTTAGCCTGATCAATGATCTGCCTACGGTTTTTGAAGTGGTAGCGGAAAGAAAGCCGGCAAAAGACAAGCCCAATGCAGAGAGTGGAAACAAATCCAGACTTGGTTCAAAGGTGACAGATTCGGATGGATCAACTTGTCTTCACAATTTTTATCATCCTGCTACTTCGAAATTTGGATTCATAATCTGACATTTTTTTTTTTTGCTTTGCTTTTCAGAGATCAAGTGATGGGCAGGTGAAAAGCAATTCAAAGCTAGCCGACGAGAGTTACGAGGATGACGAAGACGGACACAGTGAAACCCTTTGTGGGAGTTGTGGTGGAAACTACAGCGCCGATGAGTTTTGGATCGGCTGTGACATCTGTGAAAGGTGGTTCCATGGAAAGTGTGTGAAGATAACACCTGCCAAGGCTGAGAACATTAAGCAGTACAAATGCCCTTCTTGCAGCATGAAGAGAGGCAGGCAGTAGTAGCCAATAAAAACTGAAGAGCCGTTGAACAAACATTATTTTGTTGCCGACATTGTTGTCAGTAATAGTCATATTACAAGTTTTAGTAGAGTTCATGTTCTTGTGATATTTATTTATACATATGCGCTTAAGGGTATTATGCACTTTGGCTTCTTCCTTCCAAAATGCTCTCTCTATGTTTCTATACTTTAGCCTTATATTTTCATATTGGAATCACTGGTATTGCCTTGATTTGTGAAATATTTGTTTACAAGTCTAATTTCTGTTATGTCAGTGAGGTTGGGTTGTTTCCTCACCCTTAATTAGGGCACAGGCTCACCATGGTTGGTGGCTACCTACCTATGGACTCTGGGCCTTAGTTTTACCCGCCAAATGATTTAAAATGAGTAAAGGTGGAAGAGTTTGAAAAGCTTTGGACTCTGCTTGGCTTGGTTTGTTCCGACAGTTACAGCCAAGTCATGGCATCTCTTCCTTTCACTTCTGTCTTAGAACCCATCGCCAGACAATCTCATACTCTCTTGGAGCTCAAGCTCTTCTTCCCTTCCCGTCTCTATAACACTTCTCCAGGTTTGGTAATCGTGAATATCTGGGTTTTCTCTCTTTGACTCAATTCCACTATGGGTTCAAACCGTTCAGATAGCTCGAGTAAACAACGGCTACGATGGTCGCAGGAGCTACATGCCCGGTTCGAAGAGGCGGTTAATCAACTTGGTGGTGCAGACAGTAAGTCTCAAACCTTAATTTACTTCATAATGTACGGAATAGAAAATCTGTTCATGTTAATTCCTTCTTGATTTGCAATCTCATGCTATTATTGTACATGTTCTTGTAGGGGCGACACCTAAAGGAATCCTCAAGGCCATGGCTGTTCCTGGACTCACTATCTACCATGTCAAAAGCCACTTGCAGGTGTTCCTCTGCACACACACACATCTATATATATATATGTATGCATGCCTATACTGAACTACCTTGTTATCTGTTTTATGTATTGGCTTAGAAATATTCAGAATCACACACACACACACATATATATATATATACTGAACGAGCTTGTTATCTGTTTAATGTATTGGCATAGAAATATTTAGAAGTTCTGTTGATTAGAAGCTTATTTTTGTCAGAAATACAGGATTTCGAAATTTATTCCTGAATCTTCTGATAGTAAGTCAAGAATTCTCTTACTTGTACTCAAAATTTAAGGTACTAAAAAAATTAGATTTTCATAGAAGCTGATTGCTTCATGCTCTTTGTCTGTGGGCAATAGGAGGTAGGACCGAGAGGAAAGGACTTTCAGAAGTGCTTCCCAATTTCAGTAAAACATCGTGAGTTCTAACACTTCCTCTCGCTTAAATATTTTCTGAACATCATCAAATCCTGCAAGTTTTCCTTAAATGTTGTGTAATTATCATAATTTACTATAATTTTTGCTGCTCATTTAAACGCGTAAAATCGTGTTGCTTTTACAGCGGTGTTCAGTTAAACGAAGCCTTAAAAATGCAGATGGAAGCACAAAGGCGAATGAGCCATCAACTTGAGGTGAATTATGAACAATGAATTCCGAAAAGTTTCCTATTTTTTCTTGATCATCAGAACAAGAGTGCTATAATCTATAATTGGGTTTTGGGTAGGTTCAGAGGCACTTGAAGACTAGAATTGAAGCTCAAGGTAGGTACCTTGAGAGGATTGCGGAAGAACATCGGAGGGGCCTCGGCAACAGCAGCATTAAACCTCAGAATCCACCTTCTCCTGCATCCCTCCCCTCTCTTTGTGAGGAATTTTCTGAATCAAATGCAAGGGACTATGGATCCGACTCGGAGGTCAACACGACTGGGAAACTAGGTCAATATATATTTGATCAAGACACAGATTGTTTCACAAATATTTCACAAGGAGTTCACCAGCTATTTAGCCTCCCAGGTACCATTCAAACTGATATGTCAACTGAAGAATTTCGAGTTCGCAAGAGGCTTAAGACTGGGCAAGAAGGTATTTGCTGCCTTGTTTGAATATCTTTACATATATACGCTCACACAGACACATACATACATACCTATTGGATTGGATTTGGTAGTGATGCAATGTCTACTTGATTAAATGCGTATGGTGTTATCTGGGGTTTGATGAACATATCTTGATCATATTGTGTAGCAAATAAACATTACTACTTGTATTTTGTATGTATGAGCACAAGATACAAGATATGATTGTGGAATTTGGTCTAATATAAGAATTTTATTGTGCTTGAAAGTATATTTTTATTTGATATTTCTCAGTAATTTTTCTTACATTATTGATCGTTACCAATATGATTATTGATTGTTCACTTTTTTATTGCTATCAAAATGACACCCTCGTCTAACTTGTACTCCATTTTAACATAACTTTTGGATGTTTATGTGGATCCTTCTTGTTGATCCACTTAGAGTCCCAGTGTGACCCTCTCCTATTAGCTGGTGAACTCCTTGTGAAATATTTGTGAAACAATGTGTCTTGATCAAATATATATTGACCTAGTTGCCCAGCGTGTGAGACTCCCTCCTATTAGTTAGGAGGTTGAGTCAAAGTGGGAGTTGAGTTGAGTTGAGTCTTCCGTAATTAGAAGACTTCTCTTAGCCCATTATGCTTCATACGTTTGATCTAAATCCTAAAGAATCTCTCTCTCTCTCTCCCTCTCTTTGAGATCTGGTTACTATTGGGTTCCATACGGCATTCGAGGTTGTTTTAGTGTGGATACTACAGTGTGTGGTTTTAGTAATCACACATACCGACATAGGACGACATCCAATTCGATAGAGATCTTCCGGTGCAGATTCGGGTTTGTGTGGATTAAGGTACATGATCCAATTTGTCTATAATCTTCTATAGAAATATTTATCTCTTGTATAATGGTTTAGATTCATGTCGAAGAGATTTAGCAAAAGTTTTACATCGACAACCAACATGACACATCCTCCTTCATCTAGGCTCGAAACCGGTAATGCACAAAATACATATTATAACACAATAACATTTCTGGAGTTGTTTTGTTTTTTTTTTTTTTGTCTATGACGTGGAATCCCTGATCCCACTTGGTACGAACAGGTTAAACCCCGGATCCATGACCCTCCCGAGACTCGAACCTGGACCTATCGGATTGTCCACAACAAACAACAAATGTTTAAACAAATTAGTCGAGATTAGCACTAGAAGACTCGTGTTACCTGGACCTGTCGGATTGTCCACAACAAACAACAAATGTTTAAAGAAGAAACTTGGACCTGTCTGGTGTGGTGGTGCATGAATCTGGCTAGTTCATCCTACTTGATTGTGTAAAATAATAATAATTAAAAAAATAAAAAGAGCTAGTTCAATATAACATGCGCTCAATTTTTTTTTTATTACAAAAAAAAATAAAAAATTTAAGCCTTTAAATAAATAGGGATGTCCAATGTGTCGCGAGTGTCTGGTACACTGTACGTGTCCAATATATAAGATCGTGTAGTACCGTGCATGCCCGAATGTTTCCAATCAACCAGACTACAATTCCCTTTCAGAGTGAGAGAGGATCTTCTGCTAATTATGCTGATAACTCTCCTGTTAACTTGCATGCCCGAATGTTCCCAATCAACCAGACTACAATTCCCTTTCAGGGTGAGAGAGGATCTTCTGCTAATTATGCTGATAACTCTCCTGTTAACTTAACCAATGGCCGACACTTGGCAATGGACCCCACGGATCAAGAAAAGGAGCTAACAGAGTTTTAAAACTTCCCTTTCGTTTCCCATTTTCCAAATGTAATTGTCCCGCCAAATATTCCTCCTTTCCAAAATCAGAGAGGGAGGCTCGCCGGAGAGTGGTGCTTCGTTTCACCCAACTGGGTAAGAGCAGAAGCGAGTCTGTGACATCGTTCTAGGGTTTCCTTCCATGTATACTTTACTGTACCATAACCCACAGAGACTATGTCCTGTAAACCTTCGCCGATCGCTCTAAGAAACTTGAAGGAGATAAGGGGACGTAGTTTGCTGAGCATTGGATTAGACCCTCCACAGATTTCACAAATTGCGATTCGGGTTTCGCTGAGAAACAAAGTAATTTTCTGATTGAACTTCGATCGAATTCGACTTAGAGGACATTGGATTCGAGCCGAAAGAAATCTGAAATAAAAACTCATTTTTTCGTTTTTCTTTCTTTCTCAGAGAGAGAGAGAGAGAGAGAGAGATACTAGAGAAGATTGAAGAATACAGCAATATATAACTGGCAGTTCTTTTTTTTTTTTCCTTCTTTTCCATTCTTTCCTTTTTTTTGGGGAAGAATTTTCAAACCAGTTTCAAGTTGAAAGAACATTTATTTATTTTCTTTCTTTGCTCGACTCAACCACTCCTTTGTTTTTATAGAGATTTTGACCGGAAAATTGCCGGAGAAAATCCGTGTACAGAGCTCTTAAAATAGCAATGATATGCTCTGTATCCAAGAAGAGTATTTAACAGTGTCTATGACTCTGATCCCAAATGTACAGAACTCTTAAAATAGCAATGAAATCTACATGTTTGCCAACAACAACAAAAAATACAAAAAAGGAAAAAGAAAAAAAGGCGTCACCTAAGAGAGAGAGACAGAGAGAGTGAATTTTTTTTCATTCTCTGTCGCCGAGCTTGATTGAAGTTATCAAATCAAAACATTCATAACACCATAATATCCCGGCCATTTGTCAAAGAATGGCAAAAAGACTTGTCCATGACAAGGCACTCAAATTCTGCGTTCAAGTCTACATTGACCACAATATGGTTATGGGCATTCTCCATATATGGTTTGGGATTTCATAGTAGCGCAACAAACCTGGTAGAGTGAAAACAGTAACCAATCCCAGATGGGATTCCTGCAATACATAATCAATAGAGTTGGATTTGGTCGACATGATTGAAAACAGTAACCAATCCCAGATGGGATTCCTGCAATACATAATCAATTATGGGAGTGAACTAGAATTACCCAGAACCAGAAGATCAATTATGAGAGAAAGTTTAGTACAGAATGTTAATGACTAATCTCTGTAGTCAACAAATATGCTACCACTTCTACTGAGAATTAGAAATAACAAAGAAAAACACAAAGCTCCACTCTCCGGCGAGCCCCTCTCTCTCTGCACTTGGAAACGATCCGGAGAGCCCCTCTCTGCTCTTGGAAGCGATCCGGCGAGCCCTCTCTCTCTGCTCTTGAAAACGATCCGACGAGCCCCTCTCCCTCTCTGCAACGAACCCTTTTTTTTGGGTTTTGGGTAAGCTTTGAAACAGGGAAACGTAAGGGAAGCTTTGGAAAGGACGTTAGCTGGCCCCTAACGTCCGTTTTAAAACTCTGTTAGCTCCTTTTACTGATCCGTGGGATCCACTGCCAAGTGTCGGCCATTGGTTAAATTATCATGAGAGTTATCAGCATAGTTAGCAGAAGATCCTCCCCTATTTTCTGCGCAATTGCATCAATCAACGAAGCGGGAAACAGTTAATATGGCTTCCGGTCGGTTTCCTGAAATCAGGAAGGATGCTGTGTTAAACCGGTGGGTTATCATCTCCCCCGCTAGGGCTCGAAGACCCTCCGATTTCAAATCCAAATCTCCTGCAAACCCTAACCCTAACCGATCCACATGCCCTTTCTGTATCGGCAACGAACACGAATGCGCACCGGAGATCTTCCGATTCCCTCGTGATGCTTCCTCCGATTGGAAGGTTAGAGTCATTGAAAATCTCTACTCGGCATTGAGCAGAGATCAGAAACAGTTGATCCATCAAGATCCTAGTCCTTATCCTCATTCTCAGAACGCTGTCGTGAGTGGATTCGGATTTCACGACGTTGTTATTGAAGCTCCGATTCACTCCGTTAACTTGTTGAATCTCTCTGCATCGGGTGTTGGTGATGTTCTTCTCGCTTATAAGGAGCGGATCGAACAGCTTCGGAGCCATGAATCGATCAAATATGTTCAGGTGAACTTAATTGAACAATTTTTACCTCAGTTCATTGCATCTTTGTTTTTGTTTTGTTTTAATTAATTTTTAGCAGTTTGACATATTTAACTGAAAATAACTTCATGAAATAGATAATTTGAAGAAGTGGAATGATGGAATGGATTTTCATGGGTTTTTCAAAATATTTCGTTGGATAATCCTTATGTGTTCATGAAATTAACAGCCTTTTTACCATGAATTTTAGGAGGCAAAAACTATTCTAGTTAAGAAATAACAAGTTATGGATCATAAAAACAAAAATTGTGGAAATTGCTTTCCCTCTATCTACAATTATATAGACACACGCGAACATTTCACTTTCCTATCTATGTTGCATGAACGCTTCTAAGTAATGGAACCGAATTTGTACATGTTGAGCTCTAATATTCAAGATTCGGGTTGTCATTGAGGTTTTAGATATCGGTTCTTTATCTGGTATCAGCCTGATCAAAACCGAGTGCTGATATAGACTGCTATGGATCCATGCCAAACTCTAAAAAATTAGGGGGGGAAAAAACCCAAAAAACCTATAAAATCTAAGTTGTCATTTTATTAAAATAAAATGATGAAACACGAATATTAAAATAAAATAAAGTATCAATATTCAAGATTCTGGTTGTCACTAAGGTTTTAGACATCGGTTTTTTATCGGGTATCAGCCTGATCAAAACCGAGTGCTGATATAGACTGCTGTGGATCCATGCCAAACTCTAAAAAATTAGGAGGGAAAAAAACCGAAAAACCTATAAAATCTAAGTTGTCATTTTATTAAAAAAAAATGATGAAACATGAATATTAAAATAAAATAAAGTATTAATATTCAAGATTCTGGTTGTCATTAAGGTTTTAGATATCGGTTTTTTATCGGGTATCAGCCTGATCAGAACCGAGTGCTAATATAGACTGCTATGGATCCATGCCAAACTCTAAAAAATTAGGGGGGCAAAAAAAGGAAAAATCTATAAAATCTAGGTTGTCATTTTATTAAAAAAATGATGAAACATGAATATTAAAATAAAATAAAGTATTAATCATATGCAACCACAATGCAGATGAGCCTTAAATAGTATTTAAGAAGCTTAAAATGATCACACTCCATTGGAATGCTTTTCTTAAGATTTTTTTAGTGATATCCCACTTCAAGTTATTTTTTAATGTATAGTTAACATTCTTTCCTTTTTGTGTGTGTGTTGTTGTTGTTGTTGCAGTGCTCTGAGCAATAAAAAAA
>JAUPMG010000001.1:25547903-25558603 GCA_031762675.1 Pachysandra terminalis
AAATTGGATTGTATTCTTTAATTATTTTCTTAGTGGGTGGCCCACCAGCAATACAAATATACAATACAAGATGGGTCAATGGTTATGATTTAATCCAATCCATGTGGGACCCACATTTTCATTTACATTTTTTAAAAAAATATTAAAAAAATCTGGAACACAATTAGAATAACCAGCATTGAAACAGGAATCTAATAGAAGGTGTCACCTTGGAACAATGGTAAAGAAGATCACATAAGAAAAGATTATATATTATGCATGCATGTCTTGAATAAAATTATTTTTTAAAATAGGAACATATTTCTGTTAATCGCCCTAACCAATCTTGGTTCGTTTGATTTTAGGGTCTCATCAACGGCCAGCCATTCTGATCGGGTCTCATGGACGGCCAGCCATACTGAAGACGCATAAATAAGGCCTAAGCGCATCTCCAATCTTTCCTTATCTTTTTTCTTATATTTAAATTTGGAGAGTTTTTTTTTCTAAAATTTTCTTCAATCGTCTCTAAAATCTTCCTTATATTTGGGGAGGGGTTAAAATTTTCTCCAAATTTGGAGAAAATTTTAAGGACCCCTAGCAATCTCCCTATAATTCTAACTGTTATAATTTTTTAATGTAAATTTGACTTTTGAACCAAACTTACCCTTAAAATAAGAAAAATTATAAAAAAACGATTGAAGATGCTCTAACTAGTGTTAGGATAGGATGGGTCTTTAACTTTTTTTGGTTTGACCTTTTGGAAGAACCCAACCTTTCGGATTGATTAAAGGAGGCTCAGCTCATCCTGTTAGGCGCAGCGAATGGTTCAATCAATCTTTATCTCTATCATGCTGTATCAGCAAATAAGAACACAAATGAAACTAAAAAAAAAATAATTCAAAGTGGCGCATGAAAGTCCGTGTCCCTCCTCTTTCTGGTGATTGGTTGGCCAGTGCTTCAACTTGTACTTTCCAGACATTCAATAACAGCTTCGATAACGATGAAAGGCGCCTCCATCCATGAATCATGATCCATCCATAAGGCACAAGAGAAACCAAAACCAATATATATTATATTGTGATGATTTTGGTTTGCTTCTATAGCTTGCATTCAAAACAAAACTGAGAGGCAAGAGTATATATAAAGAAAAATTGTATGTTCAAGTGGGGGTAGTAATATCCTATCTAAAATCCCAAAAGATATATATATTAACTATTTTAGGTAGCAGAAAATAATTAGGTGGGATCCAAACATTGAATTTTTTTCCATGCCTCGGTGTGACATGAATTCAACACATGCCTAATGATTTGGGAATCAGACAAACTCAACACCATTCCACTTTGCATAACAAGTTCCGGCCTCAAACGAAAACGTTGTCCTTTCATTGTCGCTGCCAACCGGCATCAAGAATTATTGAGTTTGTCTTAGCAGGCGCGCAGCCAATGAATCAATCAATCTCTATCATGGGAAGCACAGCTATCACAAACACCCAGTCTGTGAACACCTCCAAGATGGGCAATCTTACCTCAAATCGTGTATAAGAACATCTTTTTATATTATTTTTCCCACAAAACATAATTTTTAGCCAACGTATCAATGCTCCCTTTTCCTTTTGCACACACCTTGTTTTCACAAAGCCCTTGCATTTGTATGAGGTTTTGCCAACGGGCCCTTCCCCTTAAAACACTACCAACTGCTTCCCACATGCAATTTCTAGAAGCAGACCCTCGTGCTTCACCAAAATAGGCTTCCTGAAAAAGCGCTTTCATCCAAAACAGCTTTCAGAACTGTCACCAAACAATCAAGCATTAGGTCGAAGGTCCTTTCGGATCTAGGAAGAGCTTCTTGGCCATTGGGAAGCTAAGCCAAAGGGGCCAATCAACTCCATGGTGTCCAACTTGTGATTCTCTATGATACATATACTACAATAAATCAAAACTAGAAAGAACTTGGAAATTTAAGACATCAAATTACCACTCTCCAACAACAAAAGCTACTACAATAGCACCTTATCCTACTTGGAAACACAAAACCAAACAGCATACCCCAGTCTAAGACACCTTTATATTTCTTTTGATATAACTCGCAACTCAATGCAGGTCGAGGTTGTAAGGAAGAGAATCACATGCCATGACTAACAACAACATACAAACAAGGCCTTGTGTTTTGCTCATCTCTTAACACAGGAAGAATAAGAAGCAAATATCTACTCACCTCCTCCCCCGTTGTAATCCACCAATCGTAGGGAACCAACTAAATCAATGGGTCCCCTAACAAGTAATCACAAAAGGAAATAAGTTCAAGATACAAGTGGGAACAGTCCATTTCTTTGCTTGTTAGTTACTCACTCCCCAGATTAAGAGAACCATCTTTCATCAGCTTTATGCTTAAACTGTTGAATCTTCCTCTCGAATAATGCCGAGAAGCCTTTCTCCAATCGGTTCCGGTTTTCATCATCGCCGCAAACTCGTCATAGCTGATTCGTCCGTCCTGCATTGATAAATGTGGGTGAGATTGAGATCTTTTGGATTGATAAAAGTTTAGTCATAGGTGTTTTAGGATTTCTACCTTGTCGGTGTCTACTTCTTGAAAGATATCGTTTGCTACATCTGCACAGTCATCTGTTCCGTCTTCCATCAACGAATTTTGAAGCTCCTCTCGTTCAATATAACCATTTCCATCCTTGTCGAAGTAGGAAAAGGCTTTCCGAATATACTCATCATTAGCCATTCTTTGGAGATGGAGTGACACGGCAATAAATTCTCCGTAGTCCAGTGTTCCTTTCCCATGTGTATCTACCTGTTTCCAAGCAACTTGTCGAATCAGATCCTACTGAATCTGTGTTGAATTTTAAGGCTTTCTTTTACTCTGTCAGCATTTTCTGAAACTGATCAACTGGTTGGATGTAGTAGAAGATGCTAAACAACATCCAACACCTCAGGAGGTTTACTCAGAAAAAAAGGGCACTTTTAGATATGCTATTTGGTGTAATATTGTTCTTTATAACAAGCAGAGGTAAAGCTTTGTTATAAAAGCAACCTTCAAAGGACATGAAATGTGAATGCAACAGAGGTCTTAGTTGCATGAACCAAAAATGGAAGCATGTAGGGACATGATGGTTCTCAAAAGTGTGATGCAGGAATGGACGGAGGATGTTGATCGGGATCAAACAAACTAAAACGAAGATCAAAACACTGCACACAGATATGCGTGGTTCGGCAAAGCCTACGTCCAAGGAAGAGAAGAAGTTTCCACTATGTCAAAAACGAATTAGGGTTACAAGTTGCAACTTATACTCCTAAGAGATCAAATACCCTTACCATACCTCAGGCCCCTCCCCCTTGGATCTAGAGACTAGTGAATATGAACCACCCACTATCTCTAACAGAGGACATAGAAGGTACCTATCAAATAGACCATAAGAAACCATGTGCAGATTCAAATTGCTGAAATTGTCATTTGATGGGTCATTGGCAAAAACTTAACCCCATATTCTGGGATTTTTCACTATTATTTTTATGAAGTTTTCAATAGCACATATGTAGAAAAGATGCTTAGTTAATTCAAAATAGATTGATTAGCTAAAGATGCCATCCCATACCAGAGAGTGGGTCTCAAGTCTCAAACTACCATTGCATGTGTGCAACATGTACCAGTATGTCAATCTTTATGGTTCCTCTAGCCGTGACATGTGATATGTGAGGTTTTCTCAAGTATAACTATATCTTAAATCTCATTACGAGGATAGCAATAAATAACGCCAAAACAAAGGGGAGAATAATGTGAATTTGTTCATTTATCTTTCTATAAGCAAGGTGAATTGTCAAAGTCATTGTATAGTAATAGTTAGTAATGAAAAGGAAAAGCGGGTTCTAAGAGTAGTATCAGGTATGAATGGTACAAACTTACAGCTTCGATAAGCATCTGTACTTCAGACTCTGCAAGTTGGGAACCGAACTTTTGAAGTCCTGATTTCAGTTCCTCCACTGAAACAATACCATCATGATCCGTGTCTATCTTCTTGAACATTTCCTTGATGTCTTCCACTTCTTCGTTGGATAAATGATCAGCAATAACCTATTTCAAACATTCTTTTTAGTACTAGATATTCCATTAGAAAATGCAGTGGAACAATTAAAAAGGAATGTAGGATTTAATCAACGAACCCTGAGGGCTTTCCTCTTGAACCTGTTCATCATTGAAAACTGCTTAAGTCTTGACTTCACCACATCTCCAAGTGGAACATTTGGAGCTTTTTTAGCATTTTGGAGCCAAGGATGCTCTGTAAGCAGTGAAGGCACACATAAAAGAGAACATACTTTACATGGTGTGCTGCTTCATAGAACAATAGGAAAAGAATTTCTTAACATCTGTAGAAATATATTAAGTTGACTGTATCTTTTAGCTTATACAGCAAATCAAATCAATTAGAAGTTTTATATTTTACAGTTTCATAAAATTCTCAAGTTTTCCACATTTTTATCTCAAAAATAAAATTATTTAAAACTTGTCACAGTTTGAGAATAATACATGACACAATCATAACTGTGGACACCAAAATAGCATATAATACCAATAAGCATGCTGTATATTGAAAAAAGGAATGTGAAGAATCTAGTTATCCTAGATGGCAGTATCTTCAAGAATTAATTTTCACAACAGCAAAAATACTCCACCTCACAAATGCAAGAAAACATCAATGTGAATAGCTGCTATAGCTTGCTACTAGGCTGCTTCATCTGAAGACAGCACTCTCTTGCCAAACTTTCTTTTTTCCAAGGTTACAGGAGCCTAACCAGAATTAATGGTATAACACAGAGAAAGTTGAAAATACATTTATAATTAGCTAATGATCGGTACAAAGTCACCAAATTCTGGAATGTATTTGACAGAGAAACAATGATAGTTGAACGGAAAGATTTAGTGATTTTCCACATCTAAGAAAATGGTAGACCTAATATCTAATAGAACTTGTTTTACAAATGATCAAATACAAATACGCCCATCTGGTGGAATGAATAACAGATCTGAAAACTGATCTTTTGTTAAATAGATACTAGAAAGAGAAATGTAAAGTACAGATGTTACACTGTAATGATGAGATCAGATGGGCTTTCATCATGGACCTGGTGGTAAAGAAAAGTGATTATGTAAGGAAGTAAAATGCTCTTCTAGGGTGAAATGCAAGTCTGAAACTTCAGATTGGCATTTCAGATAAAATCTGTAAACACTTTGATATTGAATTCAAATAATCTTCCAGGGTGAAATTCTTATCAAGGCTGAATAGTTAGGGGTAACCTCATTCAGTGATTACCTATTAAAAGGAGTAAATCTGCAACAAATAAATAAAACCCTCACCCCTTTGCAGAACTACAAAAATTCTCCTAGGAGCTAAGATGGTCAAGTCACATCTGAACATGATCAATTTTGCCAAAGATATTGTAGAGTAAGCTATTTTCTGAATCAGAAACATCCTTTGAATCTTTAAGTACTGAGGGTGCGTGGAAGAACTGTTTTCCTGCAATAGCTTCCAGTGGATTTTGCAGTGGAGGCCTCTGCTGCCAATGTAATTGTTATGCAGATATCTAGTCATTCATAATCAACCCCAAGGACCTCGGATTCTCAAAGATTTTGGAATCGCTAATTAACAGTTAAATCCTGAATGAAATTTCCTAGTTCAGGTACAATCATAATAAAGAGCATTTCCCAACAAAGGTCGTAGAGGTCAGCAGACTCTGATATTCTATAACTTGTCTGGTGAAATTTTTTCCTTTACCATTCTTATTTTGCCTGCACTTACAGGTTTAAATGTTTAAGGAATTCAAATTCACTCGTCAATATAAGAAAAGAAAATAAGATACGTGGATACATATGCTTGTTATTGAGACATCAAATGGCTCGGGTACATTAAATGAGACAAAGTATAATCTGATTTGTAGCAAACGCCCAAAAAATGTGGTGTTTAAACGCCTTTGTCAATTTCATAATAAAAGGAGTTGGATTCCATTAGCAGCAACCTGCTGGTGGAAAACAAAATGATATACAGTTAGCAGACCAAAGCTTTGGCATTGAAATTATTCACAAAAAAAGAAGAGAATATGGGGTTAGGTAGCCAAAACTATATAAAATTGTCTACTAATATTCTCTTCGAAAACCGTAAGAAGACTGTATTACTCACACTGTCGAGGAGGGCAAGCAATCTGTTGGAGTCCCCTCCTCGTGTAGAATGGGAGCCACACTGTTATTGGCAAAGAGAGCCCCAAAACTCTCTTCTGTTGCATCTGCATGGTTTGGTGTGGGAATTTTGACTATTTTCTGAATGGGTTTCTTAGTGGCAAGTCTCATGTTTTGGTATGAGAAGTTGTGGCATTAAGCTTTCTTTTTAACATAAGTGTATGAGTAGGTCATCCTCTTAAAGAGAAGAAGAAAACCAACCCACTTAAGGTTCATACTAGCTCATCTTTCACCAGCTGCAAAGTATGTGATTCAACTCCAGGATCTGTTTTTTATCACTTCATGTTAAAGAACTTTCACGTAAAAACCACAGTGCATCCTCTTGCTTGCTTGTTTTCCTTGTTATGTTTTTTTCTGGACATGCTGAATGATCGTGGCTTTGTCATGACTCTATTCCGATGGTGATTTTTTTGCCTTTTTTGGTATTGTTGTTTTTTGGAAGGGAAGATTTGTTTTCACTGGCATTATTTATTATTTTATGAACTATTTTCTTGAACTTGGAATATTGGATCAATTTTTTGAGGTCATTTTCCTTAGCACGTTATTTATCTGTTTATGTATTTTCTAGGCATGCTGGTTGTGTATGGTTTCAAGACAAGTGCTAAGCAAGTCCTTTTCCATGAAAGACTCGGTGGGTGGCATGAAAAATCTTCGGCATGGGGATCTTTCATTACAGGAAGCTAAGAAATTGTGGTTGTCATAAAAGAGATACACTAGAAAGTGCTTAACAGGTTGAACATAAACAAAGGAACACTATGGTTCACCACTTGATCGTCACTCCAAGCTAAGTTCCAAACGATGTCCTACTAAGGAGTAAGGACTAGGTAGAATTGAACAAAGTATCTTATGCATTAGCTATAGGAAGCCTAATTTATGCTATGGTGTGAACAAGCCATTAATTGCACATGCAATTAGTGTCTGGTAAGTTTCTTGCCAATATGGTTGAGACTTGAGAACATTGGCCAATCGCGGATCCTTATGATTCTAAGGTATCGCAAAGGAACATCCAAGTATGCTTAGGCTTTGGAGGTAGCAAGTTGGTGCTAGAAGGATTACATCGATGTAGATGAGGGAAAAGTTGACTCAAAGAAGTATACCTTAGGATACCTATTTACTTATGCAGGGAGAGTTCTGCCATGATATTCAAAGTCATGAAAGTGTGTAGCTCTATGTGCTTAGAAGCAAAGTACATTGACACTATAAAAAACATGTACGGAGATGTTCATGATGAACAGATTCCTTCAAGAACAAGGACTGAAGCATGATGTCATGATGTGTGTATCATTTATTGTGACAATCAACGTGTCATCCACTTAAGCAAGACTGTCAATTTCAATGCTAATACAAAACAGATTAATGAAAAATATCATTATACACAGGACTTTCCTAAAGAGTAAGTCAGTGAAGCTTGAGAAGGTCTGCATCGACCAGAACACTTCAGATATTATGACTAAGACCTTATCCAAAAATTAGGATGATCTTTACAGAATCATGCATGTTTGGGTGAGATGGAGCCTTCATGAATCAAGAGAGCTGGATTGATGGTATTCTTGCCCAAATTCATTTTGGCAAACAGAAGCCAAAGTCTCTCATGGTTCCATACACGGTTTGATCTGGTAATTTAATGCCCTATTTGGATTTTTTTTTTTTTAATGAGTATCTTAGTGGCAAGTCTCACATTTTGGTATGAAAAGGTGTGGCTATTGGCTTTCTCTTTAGAATGAGTGTACGAGTAAGCAATTCACCTAGCACCTAGGGTTGGGCATAATCTCAGATATCACACACAGAATTCTAAAATCTGGAAATCCCTAAACTCTCAAATTAAGCTCATCCTCAAAACGAAACATACAATGCAATGTTGGACATCTAACCTTTCATATAGATTAGGACTTTCTATAAAACCGTAACTCCAACACATCTTATGACTTCTAATAACAAACCCATATTTTCTACAACTATTAATGAAATGGAAACTTTACTTATCGGTAAATATAACGCTCTATTAATGTGGCCCTAAGGACAAAATCTTTGCAGTAAGAGTATGTATATACAGGTTAGATACCCAAGACAAGTAACAAACTTTACTTCCCAAGCTAACTATGACAACTAAGACTTTTACCAAGCCAGAGAAGGCAGCAAAATTAAAACATAAGCCTAAACTAAATACCCGGTCATGGATTGACACTCCTTTAGTATGTCAGATCATAATTTTCCAAAACACAGCCAAATCACACAATCTTTGGCCAGCTAGATAGGTAATTGCATAAGTTATCTTCTGATAAGAAACCCACTGCTTTTGGATACCTAAAAGTTGGTCCGAATTGAAGTAACATGATTCTGTGTCCATGAATGACAATTCAAAATTCAAAACCAACAATGGGCTTCGCCCCTGCATAACAATGATCAGGATTTATGAAAGTGAAATTGGCGAAGTTCTACACCAGCAACCAATGTAATGTAACCCTCCCATTAATCAAAACAAAATACCAGCAATGCAGCAGATATCACAAGAACAACGAAGCTTTCTAATCATCACAGCAATAAATCAGCAAATATGAGTATAAAATAAGACAATATCTAGTGTGAAATGTGGCAGTGAGGATTATAATTCATGACATGTAAGCTATGACACTACTTATAAAGACACTTATCAAGTCGAACCGTTGTTGACAAAACGCACATGTTCACCTATGTCATACAAATGGTTGAACACAAGGTTGTCAAACTGTAAATTGAATAAAACATCGTTAGGGCAGACTTAGAATCAATTCATAATCATAGATCGTAAGATTCATAGTAATTTTAGTAGAAGTAGGATTCGGATTTAGGTTTTGGGATTTGTTATAGGAGAATGGTTTTTGGTTGTCAAAAGAAATAAATATTTAGTTTAGAACACTATATTCTATATAAAGGATTAAACAAAAAAGGGTAAGTTCTTTATTAGGGAAACTCACATTTTTTTAGTGTTGCAGTATTGAATTCTTTGAATCGTATGACTAAATCATGAATCATAACATTGAACGTATAAATCATAAGATTCAAACATAAATCGATATTTTTACTTATTTGAATCGACCTAGAGTCAAATCGAATTGTACGATTCATACAATGAATAGAAATATTTAACAATAGAGGTTGAACATGTGTCCACCCTTGTCCATGTTTGCTTCTAATTGTGCGGAATTATATGTATATTATGCAGCTTGCATCATGTAACCCACTATAAAATTATTACTTTTTTATATTATTTGATAATTTACAACATATAGGACACGTTTATATGTTGTGGTCCTCTAGTAATTTGTGATAGAGTTTCTTTAAAAGAGAAATCTATAGGGTTCAGAGACAATACGTGGGCATATCCTCTTGTCAAAAGTTTGGGGGCTGACGTGTTCGACACCAACGTCAACATGTCATACCCTCGTGTAAGACAAAAATTTATACACATGTGGACATGTCTATCTCTATTTACTTTATGAAATGTGCAGAATAACATATTTTGTGCTTCAGATTGTGCTAACTACATTATAATGTGCCAACTACATTATAGTTAACGTGGTTCTAAATTTCAATTAAATATGCAAATTTTTCCACAAAATCTTCCAATTCTCAAGGCATGAAATTTCCCACAATATTGGGATTTACAATTTGATAATTGTTACTTTTTATTTGACAATTTGTACCAAAAAAACCATTTTGGTTTCATGCCAAGAAGGTATACTATCAAGGTTATCTATTTACTTAGACAATTAATGAAGTTGAGAGAGAAGAAAGACCATCATATAGTTTTTATTGATTTAGAAAAAGCATATGATAAAATACCTAGAGATGTGATGTAGTCTTGGTGAACCAAAATTAAAGGAGTCATTGCAAAAGTTGAATTATGGAGCAACACATTATAAACTAAAAGTTTCAAAATAAGTAGAATGAAGATCGAGTATATGAAGTGAAACTTTAATACTTCTAGGAATCGGGGGCTAAATCGAGAGCCAGGAGATTCCAAAAACTGAAGAGTTTTACCACCTTGGATTAATTATTCATGAGGGATATATTTATTAAGGTGTTGCACACACAATCAGCGCTATTTGGCTTAGGCGGAGAGGTGTCTCTACTATTTTATATGATTGACGCATTCCACCTAAACGAGAAGGAAAAATTTATAAGACTGTCGTCAAAAATGTTATGGTACATGTACATACTTTTTGGCCATTGGCCCTTTCTTTTTTAATACAAAATACTTTTACCGATCAAAAAAAAAAATGTTATGGTACATGGTATTGGGCAATTAATGAGCACCATATTCATAGGATAACTATAACTGAGATGAGGATGTTGAGATGGATGTGTGGAGCATAGTGTAAGGGATCGTCCAATCCCAAGTTGGATCGGACGATCCAACTCGGGATCGGAAGGGGACGATCCCCGAGTTGGTTCCGATCCGAGACAGAACAAAAAAAAATGGATCGTTCTGATCCCGGTCCAGATCG
>JAUPMG010000001.1:25570561-25583369 GCA_031762675.1 Pachysandra terminalis
TACTTATAACCGGTAATACGGTAATACCATCCAACCAACATGGACTGCAAGATCTTTGTCATCAAGAATTCCGACACAAATTAATTTGATATACAATATTATCTCCGTCACCTTTTACGCTACAGGGGATTAGAAATGGCTTCCATCAAACGGTTAGAAACTTCCTACTTACGATATCACTACCGTCCAAGTCATTGTTTGACCTTTGACTATCTTAATAGATTTATTTCCTCCAACGGTCAATAATCAATATTAATTATATATATTTTTCTAGGTGTGAAACCTAAACAGGGGTTGGTGGGTCCACCTCGTTTCATGTAAGACGTTTCCTTTCAAAACAGCCCATCATCCTACATCCGCATGTGGGACAGCTGTATGGTGCAACGTGAGTCATGATCACAATAACGCGTAACGGATTAAAATAATCTGACGGTCCACACTAAACAAATTCACATCAGCATCTCAAATCCATGCAAGATCGATGAAACCGACTTCAACGTGAGTATCAACCAGAAGTAGTAAATCTCTGGAAGGAATAAAGCAAAACTTAGAAAGCAAGTTTTCTCCCAAAACCGGTCGAACCACCACCCACTGACCCGGACTCGTAAGCCTGACATCAGAAACACGCAATGGGAACAAATGGAGAAACAAAGAAGAAATGGTAGAAAGAGAGAGAGAAAGAGAGAGACGCAAATCTTTCCGCGTCTACAGATAGATTTAGATTGAAAAAAAATCCAAAAGAAGAGAATGTTAATGGACAACTTCAACACCAAACGCTCCCATTAAGAGAGAGGAGAGAGGAGAGAGAGAAAGAGCTTCTGTTCATTTCACACCATCTTCATCTATATCTCATCCTTCTGGGTTCTGTAAGAAGAGGAGGAGCTACACACATATGGAAGGGCATCAGCATCAGCTTGGTATTGTTAGTATGGATTCAAGCGATAGGTTTCCTCAATGGAGTATTCAGGAGACAAAGGAGTTTCTATCCATTCGAGCAGAGCTGGATAGGGCTTTCATGGAGACTAAACGTAATAAGCTCCTTTGGGAAGTTATCTCCACAAGGATGAAGGAAAAAGGTTTCAATCGTAGCTCAGATCAATGCAAGTGCAAGTGGAAAAACCTAGTTACCAGATACAAGGTATGTTAACTAAGATCTTTCCTTCTAGTTCTATTCTTGCTCATGTATATGTATGTAGGAATCTCTATCAATCTTTGATTATTGAAGCTCATGTATATATGTCTTAATTTGATTATGGATTGTTAGAGATAGTGGGTAGCTTCTAGTCACTAGTTTCTAGATCCAAGGGGGAGGGGGAGGGACCTGAGGGGCTCTATGGGGTGGAGTGAAGCGGAGCACCGAGGGGAGAGGTCAGGTCTGTCCTCGGGTCACAGATAACTCGTTGTGTGGGGTTAGTATTATGGGGTTGGAGGTGTAGGGACGGAACTCTCGGCCGGGATCGTCACAGATAACTCGTTGTGTTGAGTCAGTATCATGGGGTTGGGGGTGCAGGGACGGATCTCTCGGGGATTTGTCCCACATATCAGGTAACAGTACAAGTTGTTATCCTAATTCGTTTTCGTAATAGTGGAAACTTCTTCTCTCGGGTGGACATAGGCTTTGTCGAATCACGCTTATCTGTGTGCATTATTTTGATCTTCGTTTTTCTATGTTTATTATTATTGTTTGATCCCAAGTTTCTCTCTTGTGGATGTAGGTTTTGCTGAATCACGTATTTCTGTATGCATTGTTTTGATCTTTGTTTTACTGTGCTTATTATTATTGTTTGATCTCGATCAACAATTATTGATTTGCTTGTGATGGCACGACGATCTTCAGGGATGTGAGACAATGGAGGCTGAAAGTACAAGGCAACAATTCCCGTTCTATAACGAGTTGCAGGCGATCTTCTCCACCAGGATGCAAAGGATGTTATGGATTGAGGCCGAAGGTGGAGCAAGTGGAGGTTCGAAGAAGAAAGGGGGACGAGTCTCGTCCGATGATGAAGACGACATGGACGAGAGCGAAGGAGAGAAGGGTGGTAGTAGCAAGAAGAAGAGAAAGGGTAGTAGAAGTAATATCAGTAGTGGTGGTGGTGGTAGTAGTACTGGGAGTGGCAATATAAGTAACCTGCAGGAGATTTTGGAGGATTTCATGAACAAGCAGTTGCAGATGGAGGTGCAATGGAGAGAAGCTGCAGAGGCTAGAGAAGAGGAGAGAAGAGCCAAGGAGATGGAGTGGAGGCATAGGATGGAGGCTTTGGAGAAGGAGAGGTTGTTGATGGATAGGAGGTGGACAGAGAGGGAAGAAGAAAGGAAGATGAGAGAGGAAGCTAGGGCTGAAAAGAGGGATACCCTAATTACAGCTCTTCTCAACAAGTTGAGACGTGAAGACATGTAATCAAAGAAGATGGAAATCTTTGTTGTGTGATCTTGTTCTTACAAAGAAGAGAAAAGCTTTGAGAGGTTTGTCTTTTGAAACTCTCTTGTTTTGTTTTTGTAGAATATTATATAGTAAAGATCATGGAAATTTTTTCATTTCAGTTCTTTTGTTTCTGTATTCCCCACTAAGGTCTAGCTCCTTTGCGTGAAAATTAGGCTACTAAAAGCTTCCATTATATTCTCTTTTTATTATTATAATAAACCCATAGAGATCTATCATACAGTTCTGTTCTCATTTCGACAAAAAGATACAAATCTAAAACAAAATATATCCAGAGATCTAGTAATGGGATTGAAGGTCATGAAAATGAGAGATTGGATTTGATTTGAATTGATTGAATAGGATAAAGGGTTGCTGTTATACTACAGGTGATGAACTACTCTAGCTAGCCTGGTTATCCACCATTACCAGTGTTTCCTTAGTTCCTGATTCAAGTAGGAAGAAACTCTAATCTTATATATATATATATATGTGTGTGTGTGTGTGCAATTGCAGATAGGATAGGAGCCTAGGAGGTCTACACTTGGTCCTATTATCATTTCAAGATGATAATTTCTTTAGGATAGATATGAAGTAAAGAAGGATGAAAAACAAAGGGATAAGTAATGATCTCCTTCTGGTTATTATGGATTAATCTTCTTGAGTGAAGATGAACAAAAAAAGTTCTTGAAGTACTTGGAGCAAAATTGCCTGTAATGGGACATGATTAAAAGGTCAAGTCATTGATAAAATAATGTCGGTTTAAAGGCAATGGAATGTCTAGACAGTTTCTTTATGGGTAGAACTCATGAGCTAAAGACTAAAGGCAGAACCCCAAAACAAATACACCCTGCAGGTTGTTGCTTCCTATGAGTTAGTAATTGAGCTCAAAGAGATTAGACTATCTTGGAATTAAAGAATATTTCATTCATTTTTCTTCTGTTTTCCCCTCCCCAATTTGTCCCTTATTGTAGATTAACCGTGATTTTTTTTTTTCTTAAGATCATGGTTTTTAAGTCTAGTTACATATCATCTGGAGCGTGAAAGCTGGAACATCAATTGGAGAGAGCGTGTATGTACGCCACGCGTTCAGCAAGCTATCCATCCACTAGTTTGCACGTGCCGGACAACTGAATGTGTGCCGTGCATTCGCATGCATTCCAGCTGATGTTCCAGCTTCCACTCTCTAGATTATATGTTCCCCGATCTTTGGTGCCTACAAGGACTTGAATAGGGTGATGATGCACAAAAACTGGTCATACAAGAGTAATACTTATCAAGATGCGCCCCGCGCCCTGAGAGACGCAACGAGCTTTGTTTCTGCAATGCAGTTAGAGAAAATGTATTGAAGCAAAGATATCGAAATCAAACGACAGATGAGTTGACGAGGGAATTTGTTCCAATTTGTAGATGCTGTCCATTCTTCATTCTTTTAGTTTTGGTTTTTTGGGGTGCTCTTTTATATATATATATGTAGAATTTCTTATTGTTGGGATCTTATTAATAGAAGATGTGCTTTTGGGGCTTGGAGTATGATCCCTATTAAGGCTGCGTTTCATCCGGCTTATATAAGTGTTTATTTCAGCCTATAGCTAATTATTAAATCGCTTTTTAAAATTAAAAGTGTGTTTGGTAATACCTAATAGATAAGTGCTCACCCATAAGTATTAGAGGAAGGTTACCCATAAGAAGAAGCTGAACAGCTTCTCTTATCACTTATGCGGTAAGCTATTTCTAAACTTTAGTAATATTTTCATAATATCTATTTTACCTCTAAACTTTTATAAGCACTTAAATAAATTTTATTTTTAAACTTTAATAATATTTTTATAATACCTATTTTACCCCTAAACTTTCATAAGCACTTAAATAAATGTATTTACCAAATGCTATTTTCTTCAAGTAAGCAGTTTATTGTTGTTGTGGATAAGTGCTCCCATTGAGCCACTTGAGCACTTGTCCAATTAGTGCTTATCCAAAAGGACAAGCCAAGGAAAACACAACCTAAGAGTGTCTTGGAGGGCTGATTTTTTAGTGCAATTTTGATTTATAGTGGAAATACTTTTGATCTTCTTAACCTTGGTTTTAGGTAAACCACATAAATCCTTATGTTGTAGTTTGCAATTAATTTCTTCTAATTTATATTTTGTCAAGTTATTGGATACCCACAATTAGGGATTTTTTTCGCAACAAATTGGTATTAGAACTAGGTGTACAACTCGATTTGGTTTGGGTCGGGTTGACCTCAACCCAACCCCAAATCAACCTCCTTGAAAGTCAACCCAATCTAATTTGAAATCCGAACTATGAAACCCAAATACCAAACCGATTTTATTTTGTAAACCCTAAACCCAACCTAACCCAAATTGCAATTTTGAGTTGGTTTGGGTCGAGTTAATTTGGGTTGATCATAAGTACAATCACAGTTTGAGTCGCATGTTTGGACTTAAACCAACCTGAAATAGTAGAAGTTTAGAGGGGTTTCTAAATTCTAAAATTACATACTTCTAATATACATAATAGAATGAAAGTGTGAATACAAGTTTAGACTTGAAGAAATTTAATGGGAGAAATATGACAAGTTCCATCCAAAACACTTGGATGAGGCATAGAGAGTCTTTTGGATGAATCTATTATTGTCATTATTGTTGATATGTATGTATGCAAGCTATAAATATATTCTCTACAACAACAACAAAAATGTCTTATCCTGACTAGTTGTGATTTGTTTATCTACAACCCACCTTCATCATCCTAATCTATAATAAACTAAATCTTCAAATAGAATTTTTGTCTTTTTTGAGTCTTTCTCTAACCCTTTCACACACTTCATACTCCACATTTTCTCACAGGCTGCCTCCTTTACTCTCAATTTACATGCTCATATTAGTGTAATTTGTTTTATCTTTTATTAATATGTCTATTTCTTACCTTACGTATACACATTTATCTCAATATTCCTACCTCATCTTGTGTTAATTTTGTAATGTTTAATAGTTTGTCTTACTGGTAAATCATAGTTGGTTAATAATTTTTTTGATCCTACATAGTGGGGACAAGGTAAACTCTGGACATGACCACACCCACAAGGACCACATATCATGTAAACCTGTGTGGGGACTCGAACCCGAGGCCTCCAGTTCCTAAATTGGAGAGCCTTCATTTTCCAAATTCAGACCGTCCACTGGATAAGGAACTCTTTGAATTAATCACATGCATAATAGTTTAACCTATACAAATCCCAGAATTACATGTGTTTGGTTTTTCACATATATCAATGACCGTCTAATTTTTTTAATGCTTCTTAAGTTTTACATAAATTAAAAAATAGTAATTTTAAGTGAGCCATTTATGTCACGGAACAAATACTTTTGAGACTGAAACTTGGTGTATAGATGGCTCAAATTGGCTGACCTGATGAATGGTCCACCTTGTGTCATGTGTCACCTATGCGAAGTATTCGAAACACAGCTCCTGGTTTTACGAGAGAGTAATCTCAAAAAAATACCATGGTCCTGTAGGTTGGAGACCTGGGGGAAAGGCCTACTGTTCAAGACCCTCCCCAACAGCTTCACTCAAGAGAGGATCCTGAACGCGTCTAGCCGTTATGACAATTAATAGTATCATAACCAACCGCTACTTCCCCATTATTGATATGTGAAGAAACCTAACGCTTCTACACCAAAAACTCCTCTCTCATTCTCTCAAAATCCCTTTAGTGAGCTCTGTTCCTCTTACCAATCACTTGAGTCCCAACCCATATTACACAAATTATACCTAAAGTGTATAACTACAAATTATACCTAAAGTGTATAACTAGAAGTTGACCGAATGTACAAGTGGATAGGTAGGGTACCCAATTAAGCTTCCACATGTGAGATCGAGACCTCTCCTCTTCGATGTCCTACCAGTAAATTGGGTCTGTAGTTTGTCCCATGAAGCTTCCCTTTTGAGTTTGGACTGATCGAGTAGGCCCATGTCACGTGATATATATGGTACATGTGTGTTACGTTAATGAAGATAACTATGGTGTAAGCGACCCCAACGCCCCGAACGTGGATTAGTCCCACACCTATGTGGGTGTGGGGACAACCTCGTGGTTAAGCCCAAAAAAAAAAAAAAGAGGACCCCACGCCACCCTTGTTGGGACCCACCACTAAAGCTGGAGTGATGTAAGGAAATCCGTCATCCTCTGATCCCGTCCAAATCAAAGCCCGTTAACTTCTCTTATTAGTTAGGTGACCTGACTCGTTTAGAATGGTAATATTATCAGAGCCCCACGCCACCCTTGTTGGGACCCACACCGATGTATGGCTGGTAGCAAGCTGGGCTCAAGTGGACGTCTCCGGAGGTAAATCGGGAGTTCGAATCTCACTAGAAACACTCGTAATTGCTCTCGCTCCGAAAGTGGATTAGTCCCACACCCAATGTGGTGTGGGGACACCATGTAGTTAAGATCAAAAAAAACAAAAAAAAAAAGGGTGTTCACACTATAGGACCATTCATTTGTCTGAAGTACATGATCAAGAGGAAGATTGTCCCGATTTGGACCCATCCTAACAGATAGGAAGCCAATTCAACGTATCTGATGTACGAATAGGGTAGTTGTGATGTCCTTGTTTAGGATTCGTGAAACTTCCTCCCACTTATATTACTTTATTTATTTTTTATTTTTAGAACCCACGACCCCACGTAACGAGAATATGGTAAACCTCGGATACATGACCCACCCTCAAGATCATACATCAGTTATAAGGTTTCAAAGACCGGACTGATCCGGTCCGTACCGAGATCGGTCAGATCCTCCCATCCTTTGAAACGTTGGTAGGACATCCCCTCAAATGAAGGTTGGGGTGGAGAGGGTATGGATTCGATTCTTGCGTTTCCCTTATGAGAGAGTGGTCGAGTGACCACCAACACAACTATGAAAAAAAAGTGGCTTTGGATCGGATTGGTCTAACCGATATCGGTATAGACTTGCTGATACAACCTATCCAATTGATCAAAAGTTTTTTTATTTTATTTTTAAATGGAACGGTCCATAAGGTACTGGCTTGGACCGTTCCAATACCGATCAGTACTACGTCGATTCGATGACTAGCATCGCCATTCCGATACCGATACTGCCGTTTCGTCGGTCCAATTTTCTTTTTTAATGGACGATCCAACTTTTGTGTCGAATCCAGACCGGCCAGTATTGCCGGTCCGAATCGAGATCGGCCAGGACCAGTCCAATCTATGATCCCAAGACTTGAATCCTTGATCAGGTAAGCATGAAGACTTGAACCTAGGATCTTCAGTTCCTGAGTTGGAGATCCTATTAGTTGAGCTAATACACACGGGTTAGTTCAACTAGTACGTTCGGTTTTGGGAGAGTTTTGGCAATCCTAATCCGCCGCTAAAAGAATAGGAGATTTAAGATTTGATGGTTTCAAATGTAACTATTTAATAATCAGATATCTCTTTTATAAAATTTAAAACATAGTGATCATTTTATAAAATATTTAATTTTGAGTATATTTCAAGTGACTGAACTCACATGCCCCTTAAATTTTGATTTCGAAAATATTTTTATGCAGTAATTGAGTCAAGTCCATCCAAACTCAGCTAAGGCACTATAAAATTGAGGTACAAGCCAGGACTTAACTCACAAGCTTAATCATTTGAACTGAAGCTCTAGTTTACGAGGCTAGGCTTCGTCGGACTTACGCTTTTGGATAAACAACAATCCGATAAGTGACTCAATAAAAGCACTTATTCATAGTAACAATAAGCTACTTATTTGTTAGAAATAGCTCTGGTAAATACATTTATTTATATGCTTATGAAAGTTTAAGGATAAAATAAGTATTATATGAAAATATTATTGAAGTTTAAAAATAACATTTATTTATGTACTCATAAATAAAAGTTCAGAGGTAAAATAAGTCTTGTAAAAATATTATTAAAGTATAAAAATAACTTTCTGCATAAGTGATAAAAGAAATTATTCTTAGCAGTTTCTCCTTATAGATAATCTACCTATGGGCAAGCACTCACCCATTCGCTTTAAATTTAAAAAAGTGCTTTAATAAACTATAAACTGAAATAAACGCTCATATACGCCCGGCCAACGCAGCCTCCAAGACATGCCGGAGCCTGTACCGAGTAAAGCTTCGTTGACTACCCTACCTCCTTACACTTATCCAACCGGAAGAAATGTCCTTAGCTCCTTGTCTTGGAGCCAAAGTTCATATTCCGTTTTCTTTTTTCCAAAATTACAAGAAATACCTAATCTTTAAGTAACCTTTAACCCATCTTTCTTATATTTTTTGTCGCATATTTGCATACTCACATTGACCTTATCTTACTTGATCGTCAATAACTATATCTAGTACATCTAAGTATTTTTTTTGGGTAAATTCCACGAAACTCTTTTGAGGTTTACTATAATACCCAAATATCTCCCTTATCTTTTTTAAAAGTACAAATACATCCTTTCTAATATCTCAATTCGGATATAAACCTTCTCTGTACTAACGACATTAACATAACTTAACGGAAATTATAAATCTTTACATGTTTTAGATTATTTTGTCCTTGTATTTAAACCTCTACACTACTACCACCACCCTCACCCCACCACCACTACCCTACCACTAGGTGTGAGGGTGTGGTAGTAGCAGCTGTGGGGATGAGGGTGGTGGTGGCGATGGCGGTGGTGGGATAGTGGTGGTGTGGAAGGTTTAAATACAAGGGTAAAATAATCTAAAATATATAAAATTTAATAATTTTTATTAAATTCCGTTAATGCCGTTAGTGTAAAGGATGTCCATATCCGAATGGAGATAATAAAGGGCAGTATTTATACTTTTAACAAGAAAATGGAAGGTATTTAGATATTATACCAAACATGAAGGGAGGTTTGTAGAATTTACCCTGTTTCCGTTTTTTTCCTTAAAGCCTCTAACCCTGGTTTATGACTTTGACCACAATCATCAAAATCAGGCAAAAAACGTTTCTCCGTCAAGTTTCTCAAGTCTCAACCGTTGGTTTTCTGAAGTTTGACAATTGAAAATTTTCCTGATCAATCCAACGGCCGTAATTGATACTAGCCTTCCAAATAAGTGGGCCCTTATTAGATAGATTAGGAAGAACAAGGATTACATAATCTATATTCAAATCTACTAATTAAAAAATAATGTTACTAAACTAATTATAAAAGCAGTCAGCATCGTTACACTTTGACCAAATAATTCGTCTAGAAGAAGAGACGCGAGCTAAAAATGTTGGACTGGTCCATTTTTTCAAGATTTTGAATTTTTTTTCTTTCAAAATTTATGCTTTTAATATTTTCGTATAGACCCCCTTTTTATTTTATTTCCTTATGTTGTTCAAATTGATGTGGAATTAAAATTTAAGGTATATTCCACTTATAGACTCTCACATATCCAATAATTACAATTTAATTCGTTATGGTCTATGATATTTCACTTACCTCCTTGAGGTTTTGTACTAGATTACGTACTTTCCCTCTGAATAGTCCTGTCAACGGACCGGATCATGATTCGGATCCGATCCAATACTGTCAAATTCAGTAGAGGATTTTAGTAATCCGATCCAAATAAAAATGAGCCGATCCGAAATATAATCGGATCAAACTTGGGTATTTAGTGATCCAATCCGATTATAACTTATAATGAATACAAACATGGGGGAGGGGGACTTGAACCTTACACCTTCAATTAAAAATCCCAGTGCCTTACCGCCCTACAAATTCTCGATTGCATATTTAGATTAAAGATATATATAAATATACAATTTACAGGTGATCAGATCGGATTCGGATATTCCGATTTCACTATCGGATCGAATTTGGATCACCTATTTCATAATCTGTCGGATTCGAATCGGATTTTCGAATTTCACTATCGGATCGAATTCGAGTTAGTTGCAATTCGGTCCGAATCCGACCCGTTGACAGGCCTACCTCTGAACCGTTTTAACCTTGAGAAGGATTATAAAAAAGAAAAGAAAATGTTATAGAAAGTACTTTCTTTTGTTTGGTTGAAGAAAGAAAAAGTTGGAGATAGAGATTGGAAAGAAAATAATTTGAATTTTTTTTTTCTTTTGGGATCTAAACTTTTCTCCCCCAAAAAATAGAGATTTTGAAAGAAAAATAATAGAAAAGTGGAGCCTAAGAACATATGTTGTCCTTTTCTGGCAACTAATCAATTTCGTCAGAATACATGAGAACTCACTGGAAATTTGTTGGAAGTTGTCGGAATTTGTTTTTCTTTTTTTTATATATCACGTTTTTAACCAAGTTTATCATTCATTTCTTTTCTTTTTCATTTTTCTTTTGGCGACTAATCAATTTCGTCGGAATACATGAGAACTCACTGAAAACTTATTGGAAGTCGTCGAAATTTATTTTTTCTTTTCTTTATGTATTATATTTTTAACCAAACACTTGAAAAGAAATATTTATCATTCATTTATTTTTCTTTTTAATTTTCTTTCTTTTAAAATTCAAGGTTCCAAATACAGCCATGGAGAACTGAATTGAGAAATGAACGAACCAAATCAAAATAAATAGTTTGGTTTTTTTTGTTTTGATTTGGTCAGTGTTGAAAAAATAAAAACCTAAATTAATTCGATTCGATTTATGGTTGAGGCTTCGATTAAACCGAAATCAAAAAATCAAAATTTTTTTCATTCAGTTTGGTTTTTGGTTTGGGTCATTGTAATTCGATTTTATATAACTGTTTCTATTTCAGTTCGGTTCAATTTTTGGTTTAATTCTCTGTAATTCTGTTTGGTCCTGGTTGACCACTAAACCAATTCAAACCGACCAAATTACACCCATTGGTGAGAGAACTTACAATATTGGGGGCTTTTTATAAATTTTGTATTATACAGGGATTATTAAATAAAGAATCCGTCCAGCGAGTGGATTGCTGACGATGAACTTACTGCCACGTCATCTACTGGAGAAGAACGCGTTGGGCGTGAAGAGTTGGAATCTTTTTCTCTGGACACCATGGTCAAGGCGTTTCTGTATGTGAAAGGACACGTGTCACTTCATTCCCTTCAAGGCGGTTAGAATTATTGAAAGCGGTGGGTCCATGTGAATTTAAGTTCAATTTAGATTTCATTTAGGTTTGGTTTTGAATTTCATTTAGAGAGGGAAGAGAGAGACAGTACCGACTTTGCTTCGTCTTTTTGACCGAAAAGAAAGAAGGAAGAAGAAGAGCCTCGCTTTCCTCTCTTCTTCTCCTTTCTATAATTTCTCGTTCGCTCGTGTAGTTAAAGAGCAGCTGAAACCAGAGTCTTTATTCGTCAATCGATCGTGGCTTTCTGGATTTATTTGCAGAAACACTAATTCTTACCTTCTAACTCGAGGTACGTTTGAAAGAAACCCTAGCTTTGGTGTTGGTTTAAGTTTGGCTTTACAGATATATGTACAAGTTCTTGAGAAACCGTAGCTTTCTTTGATCTTTGATTTTATCTGCGTGAATTTTGATGGATTAGGTGTTGTTTTGAGTTGATTTCTAGTTTTTTTAGTATTTGATAATTAAATTTGAAATTTTGTTTCAGAATTGACTGCCTGCAACGTTTCTTTGATGCCTTCTGCAAAGAAACCCTAGCTTTGATGTTGTTTTAAGTTTGGCTTTACAGATATATATATATATCCAAGTTCTTGAGAAGCTGTAGCTTTGATCTTTGATTTGCGTGGACTTTGATGGAGTATGTGGTTGTTTTGGGTTGATTTCTAGGTTTTAAGTATTTGATAATTAATTTTGAAATTTTTTTTCAGAATCGACTGCCTGCAATGTTTCTTTGATGCCTTCTGCCTTTCTCTTCATTTCTGAAAAAAATTAAAATATATATAGCTTTGATGTTGTTCTTAGTTTAGGTTTACAGATATACAGGTTCTTGAGAAACTGTAGCTTTATCTTTGATTTTATCTGTATGGATTTTGATGGATTATGTGGTTGTTTTGGATTGATTTCTAGATTTTTAGTATTTGATAGTTAAATTTGAAAATTTGTTTCAGAATTGACTGCCTGCAAAGTTTCTTTGATCCTTCTGTTATGGAATTTTTGGTTCCAAGGCTTATGGAAATGTAGAAGAAACCTAGATGTACTAAATTGTTGTCCGTGTTTCATGAATTGTTTGGGCTTGTGGTTTCCTTTAAGAAAACTTTCATCTTCAAACCCTAAAAGTTCTTTATTTTTGTTTCATAGTTCAATTTCTTCAGAAGGTAGTACTGTTTGTAATCCCTGTTTAATTATTGTGTTTAATTGGGGCTTTTCTTATTACTTTGTAGAAAGAGAGTTTGTGGAGGTAGCTTGAAGAAAGACGAGTTCCATGTGCAGTGGTTCGGAGAGGAAACGTTGTTCTCCA
>JAUPMG010000001.1:25583469-25600117 GCA_031762675.1 Pachysandra terminalis
AGGCTAAATTCTTCATACTACTTTAGTCATTTCGTATACGATCTCGTGAACCAGTAAATCTAGGACTTGTAGCCCGAAATCAATGCCAAAATCTTCTACGTCTTCAAACTTAAAAGATCTTCTGGGCATCCAGTTTGATTCAATATTCATCTCGTCTTCTGCCAAATTGGGAATTTCTCTCCATGATTCTCTGTACTCTCGACTGCCAGAACCAGTAATTTTTGATTCAGTACGTTCCAGGTTAACTGATCTGGATTCCCGTTCATCCGGGAACGAATTGCAGGTAAAATCCCGAGTTGGGTGGTCGCAATTTGCAAGATCAGGCGATGATAGCTTCCTTCTTGAGTCAGCCTCTGTTTTGAAGTAAAGAAATTTCAGAAAAAAATAAATACACTTTAGTCTCTTAAAGTGTTTGAACTTTGAATCTGCAGAATTTCACAAAAATAAACTAAGTTATAAGAATTATTACCAACATCAAGGACAGAAACAGGGATCGAATTCTCCAACAAGTTGCAGTCTAGCTCTACCTTCTTCCCTACAGGCTTGATTTTCTTTTTCTTCGTTGTAACTTTCGTCATTCCATTGTAGATTTTCTTTTGATTTGTGGGTTTTTTGACATTATCTACCTTTGGAGCAACGATTGGTTTTCTCTGAACTTCCTTCTTCTTCTGAGTAACTGTACCCAAATCCTTAATTTCTCTGCAAGTCCCTGTCTTCCTCCTTGGGTTCTTCTTCTCATTACAGACTTTCTTCTTCCTTACTTCAACTACCATTTTCTTGATCTTACTCTTACTCTCTTCCACTTTTTCTCTTCTGTTCTCCATGTTTTTACTTCTCTCTGTTTTCCTCTGCTTCTCTTCTCCAAAACCCATCTCAAGTTTCTTCCCTTTTGATCCAATTTCCTCCACGTTATCAAAACTGAGGAAAAAGAAATTTCCATACTCTACCGGTAAGAACGTCGGAGCTTCACGGAATGACAACGACGTCCTGACCCGGCGATGCCTCCCTTGCGTCGGATCGAATTCCGACCAGTAATCATCCGTATAGTTCACCGACCGGCTTCGTGTAAATGAGTTCGGTGTTCTAACCAAATTGATATCCGGCATCGACTCCAAACCCATTAGCCTTGCCACAATCCCAGGAGCTGCCAGAGCTTCAATCTTCTCTTTAGGCTTTGAAACATAGTTCTGATCAAATTCAAGCTGGTGGGTTGTTTGGATGTGATCAGATGGATGGGTGGGAAGACTGCCGATGCAGAGAAGCCGGCGTAGGACACCAGAGAGGCATCCAGCAGTGGCATTTTGGGAATTATTACAAGAGATTTTACTGAAAGAAGAAGAAGAGGATGATGACTTCATGTGGAAATAAACAGTGCACGCTAGGAAAAAGAACTAAAGAAGAGATTTTTGAGTAACAGAGAGAGTAAAAGAATTTGGGAGAGAGATAGAGAGAGAGAATGAGAGGTAGGCGGGCTTTGGATTTGAATGCTGTCTGGGTTTTGATAAAGATTGGTGGGGATGGAATTATTGGTCTGATCTGAAACTTTCGTTGAGCGTCAAAGGGTTCACACCAGAGAGAGGTTTTGCTTGAACACAAGAATGTTTTTTTTTTTTAGTTTGTAGAGAGAGAGAGAGAGGGAGAGAGAGAGAGAGAGAGAGATTGTTTCTTTTTTCTGGGTATTAGAGAAGCCGAAGTTGCTGACTTTGGTGGATCAGTACTTGGGTCATCTGATGTCTAAGGAGGTGGGCCTAACGGTTCATTTGAAGACTTTCAAGCTCCCACCGACTGGCTATTTAGGGTTGGCTTTATACTCTGGTTTTGTTTGTTGGATTTAACATTTTACTGGGGAGGGTGAGAGACACCTGGTTCTTGTCTTGTGAGGTACAAATCCTATTCTGTGTTTATGATAGACCCAAAAGGGGATGGATGAGATACCTATTTTTCCACTATACCCTTATTGTGGCCTGGCTGGCTATTATAGATCCTAGTGATGCTGACCATTTTGATTTCTTGTGTTTTAGTTCTCAACACTTAATGGTAAATAATTTATTATAAGATTTTGATGTTTAAATTTTTGTTGTTGTGTTCTGCGGTGAAATTAATCATTCAGACTTGTGTTTAGCTCTGTAATCTGTGTCATATAGTTTATATTGCATGTTTTTTGTTTTTTTTTTTTTTTTTGGTATCTTTGTGTTGGTGGCCACACTCCCCCATAGGGGAGACACGGAATCGAAAGGATGGGAGGACGATTATATTGTAAATTTTTCGGCTGTGGTTGGAACCTTGAGTTTTAAAAGAAAAATGAAATAGAAAAGAAATTATTAGCGTTTTTTTTTAAAGTGTACGGTTAAGATGACATATATGGAGAAAAGAAAATTAAATTCCGGCGACTTTTGATGACTTTTCGACAAGTTTTCATATATTTCGACAAAATTGATTGACTAATAAGGAAATACAAAAGATGTCATTGGTTAGTTGGAGTAACGGAGAGTATTCATAGTCTTTCTTTTCCTTTTTTTTTTTTTTTTTCAAAATCTCTACATTTTTTAAAAATAGATTTTGATCCCATAGAGAAAAATTTTTAACTTATTTTTTCTATCCTTATATCTTTCTTTCTTTAACCAAACAGGAGAAAGTGATTTCTCTAACATTTTCTTTTCTTTTTTCCTTTTTCTCTCTATTCCCATCTCTTTCATGGTCTTGGTGAAAATTTTTACTATTGTATGCTCCCAAGATAGTATTTACCAATGAGTTTCACTGGTTGTTTTAACTAATGATAATGATTGTAAATTGATTTTTGTTTAATTAAAGAATAAATAAAGAATATAAACTTTGCTTTAATGGCTATACAAAGAATCTAGAGTCTATACCTTAACAAGAAAGAAAATAGAAGGGAAAAAATAATTAGTAGAAGAAGAAGAAGAAAACAGCCTTAACAAAGGAAAAAATAAATAATAGAAGAAGAAGAAAACAGCCTAAGGTGTAGGGAAGAATGTATAGGTGTACATTAAGGTTAATGAAGGAACTTTCCTATATTAATTTCTTGCCAAAGATATGGAAAAGCAATAAGTGTTGACCCTTCCATGATAAGTATCTGTTTGAGCTTTTATTATACAAGTGTTTTTAGACTCAAAATGAGTGTGCAATATATAGTAAACACTAAATGTAGTGGGTATAAGAGGAAACAATATAAGTAGGACAAACTATATCTAATCATTTAATTTTTTTGACATTTTTTATTCTTACACACTTTTAAGTTTGAATATAACTTCAATTATGAAATGAAGTTTAGAATTGTTGCAATTAAGTGCTACCTTTTTTGTACATATTGAACAAAATTAGTTGGTGGTCAATTTGTATTATGAATTATGAGTTCCTCAATTTTACTTATTTCATAAGGTGCAAGCCTCAAAAATCAAGACATCAGACGGAACGTAAATCCTTTGCGATAAACGGTGTAGTGCATCAATCAAATGATGCCACGTAAACCACAATCAACTTTACACCTTAACCAGAACAACTGATTGTCAGCTTCATGAAGGGATTATGTGATATGATGTCGTTCATGCCGTCGATGAGCCTCACATTCAAGGCATTATAACATGGAATTTGACCCTCTTAAGGTTAAGCCTCCCAAGTATTTTCTTGGGCCAAGCCTTTGAGACATAAAACCTCTCATGCCCTTTTGAACATTGATATAATGTCACACTATTAATTGATCTATTTAAATTCCCTAACCATGGATGATGCTCATGATATTCACCTTGCATGTTCCCTAAGCATTGCAAGTGCATTGTAGTTTGGGAAATTCTTGCATTGGTGCCTCTTAAGACTTCCTATGCTTAGATAGCTAAGCTAACTTGACTCTGCCATCCCCTACTTGTGTTTTTTATGCAAGTATTTTTGGATAGATGATTCAATAAGAGCATTAATCCACAACAACAATAAGTTGCTTATTTACAAATAATAATATTTAATTAATAGATAAATATAATTAAGTTTCTTGTCAACACAAAATGATAGGAATCATATATCTTAAAAGGACTAAAACTGTCATTTTAAAAGTTTTATTAATGTCAAGAAAATGACTTAAAACTGTCATTTTGAACAGATAAGGGTTAAAAAAAAAACCCTTATCTGTTCAATGTTACCAAATACGCTTATGGCTTTAAAAAGTGCTTTCAACCAATGAAAAGTAGAAATAAAGATAACTACTTAGTTAAGTAGTGCTAAATGTAGCCTCAATGCGAGCACTTATCCACAATAACAATAAATTGTTTTTTTTTTTAAATTATATTTAATAAATTTATATAATGAAGTGCTTTGTTAAGACAAAATAATAGGAATTATCTTATAGTTTGGTTGATTTCGACCCGATCAAAGCCATGCCACATGAAAATGCCATAAAAGATTTGCTCTCTCATCCCAACAGATACTGCTTGTTTGGTTTGAACCTTTCGATAGTGCAATTTTTTTGGGTATGGACCATCCATGAAGTTCCATTTTGGACTTCCTGGGTATGAGAGGGATGTGTAACAAACAAGGTATATATATATATATAGGACAGAGCAATTCACTGTAATGACTTAAAGTAATGCATATTTCCAATATACAACCAATTCAACATGTGAAGGATAATCAGATTTCAGTTCAATGGTTACAGAATGCTTCAGATGGTCCTACCACCCCACCCAGTAATGGGGTATTCTTGGACTTTTCTTTGCAGAATCATATCATTGTAAGGCACTCTTCTCCTCTGGAGGAGAAAGAGACTACTTGTGGGGGCTGAAATGGGAGTCCCCCACAATAGAGCATTACAAGTCAAAAATAATTTTCAAAAAATGGAACAGAAACAATGAAGGAATTGCTTTTTTTCGGTGTAGGCCAATGAAGGAATTGCTTGATCACCTTCTCCTTGCTTTATTCCTTACTCGGACTTCTTTGAAGACCAGGAGAGCTGCGGGTCAGCCTGATAGTAAACAACATCCCCAGTGTCGCTAACGTAGTGATCCTGTTTCAAGCTTCTCACTAGACTTCCAATTAAATGAAATGGTAGCGGTCCAGACTTCCTTGGCTCCCGGTAGTATTTCCCAAACACAGGCTTTGCTGCCTCCGTCTACAAGGCGACAATAACAAACCATTAGAACCAGCTCTCGATTCAGTACCTGCACACAACTTAAGTACACCGGAGATACTCACCGCTTCTACCAAGTGATAATGTGGGATCTGAGGGAAGAGATGATGGACCACATGCGTTCCAATATCATGGTGGATGTTATTGATCAATCCATAGTCACGATCCAGCGTTGTTAATCCTCCCCTTAGATAACTCCATTCCTGTTCGATACAAATAGAAGAATGTATATATTAGCTATAGAGACTGGCTCAAAAAAAAATTTACCTGTTTTTTAACGTCCAAGGATTTCATTGTTGCAGCTAAGACTAGAAGTTCCAATCAAGTATTTTTCAAGTTCATAATTAGCTTGTTATTCAAAACTATTGTTCATTAACTAGCATTAACCGTGAAAACAGAAAATAGAAAGATCAAAATATGCACACAGATTTACGTGGTTCGACATAGTGCCTACTACTACTAGGGCTGTAAATGAGCCGAGCCGAACCGTGCTTTGCCCGGCTCGGGCTCGTAAACCTTGAGTGAGGCTTAGGCTAGCTAAAAACTTTTGGGCTCAGGCTCGGCTTGTAAAAGGCTCGGTTTGCAAAAAAAGCTTAGATTAGTACAAATGCATTAATATTATAGTTGATGATTATGTAATATAATATATTAACATGTGTATTTAATATTAATACATAATATAAGTTATAGGAATATGGACGTATAATCTCATATACAAGCCGAGCCAAACATACCCAAGCTCGGCTCAAGCTCGTTAAGATAATGAGCTTTTTTCGGGCTCAGGCTTGACTCATGAGCCTAATTATAAAGCTCAAGTTCGGCTCGTTGACAGCCCTAGTGCCTACGTCCACGAGAAAGAAGAAGTTTCCACCATGTCACAGAATGAATTAGCGTTAACAACTTGTATCTCCTACCCAGTATGAGCTACTATCTCTAACAAAAACTTACACTAATTTTCAATATAAATGAAGAATACTATATGAACATTTGATCTCCATACCTTCCCACGATACCACGGAAGTTTCTGCTCGTGTCCATGGTGATGCAAGTATGTTACGAAATCCAACCACAACAAAAATCTGCAATTAGAAATGAAAACATTATTATATAATTGGAGAAGAGAAGCAGGAATTCTTCCCTATTGGCAAAGTTACACAAAAGAATGCAAAAATTGAACATACCCAGTAGGGAACACCATAAAGCTTAAGCATTTGCATAGGACCTACGACAAAGGATAACCCCACAAGCAGCGCTGCCATTGCCGTCCAACATGCAGTGGAGGTGATCACATCCTTCCTCTCACTAGGAGCAAACAAGTCGCTGTTGGGATCAAAGTGAGAACCCGCCTTCCCTGGACTTCTATTCCACTGTAATACAAACCAGCATCAATTAACTATCAGGACCACAATTTGCAATCTCAAAGAAAGATTTGATCAACCAAAATTTTCTTTAATTTACTAGCCAGATAGAAAGGGTAGGCAAGCATGGGGAAAGGTGCAATGAATCGTAGTGATCGGGTAATGTTATCCAAATTTTTGTATATCCTTTCAGGCAACTACAGGGAAAAGATCAAAATATAAAATTGAGAGCCAAATAGATACAGGAAAATCAATGAAGACAGTAGCAGAGAAGCCACTAACCGGGTGCCATGATTCATCGTTCTCGACATGGCCGTGATTCTGGTGATGAGTCCTGTGGCTGATTCTCCTGCAGGATTCATCACCAAGGTTGTCAAATTGTGAATGGAATTGAAAATCGTTAGGAGCCAATTAAAATTGAATCATAATTTTGAATCGTAAATCGTAAGTCATAGTAGTTTTAGTAGAAGCAGCGTTTTGGATTTAGCTTTTGGGATTTCTCTTAGGAAATGGGATTTTTTATTTTTCAAAATTAGTAAACTATATTTCATTATGTGTATTTAATCATTTAGAGCACTATGTTCTATAAAAACAGGGATCAAACCAACAAAGGGGAAAATTTTCAGTAAAAAAAAAGAAGCAAACAATTTTTAGTGTTGTAGAGTTGAATCATTTAAATCGTAAATCGTAAGATTCAATGTGTGAACCGTAAGATTCAAACATAAACCGATTTTTTCACTGATTTGAATCGATCTAGGGTCAAATCGAATCGAATCGTAAGATTCATTGATTCATACAATGAATCGTAAGATTTTAATAAGAGTTCATTACAATGCAATTATGATAAAACAACGGAGCTTGTTAAGCTCAAAACAAACATGCCAAACAGGGAAAAAACAGGGGAATAGTTAGAATTGAAAGAACAGAGTAATCTGCAACATACCATCCATGGTAGGGAACAAGAATTGAAGAGTGGAGAAGATGCCCCACTACACTATTCAACTTGGGATCGTTGGAAAAGCTTCCGTGTCCGCTGCACAACCACAAATCCCAAATGCAATTCAGATCAAAAAGAAAGAAACATGTAGAAATTGAATAAGAAATCCTTATTGTTCATGTGATTACCAGTCATGGCCAAGAACAAAGAGAGCCCAGAACATGGTTCCCTGTGCAGCCCAGTAAAGAGGCCAAACAATCCAGTTGTTGAGATGAGCTGCAGCTGCAGCTAATCCTAAAACCACAACAACATCCCTCACAACATAGCTCATAGACCGCCATGGATCCTTGACCCAACAGTGCTTGGGAATGGCCGCTCGGATATCGGCTAATCGGAACGGAGGAGGAGAACCCGGATCGAATTCGTCTTCTCCGGCGCCGACTCCATTGACCCCATTAATTTTCTTCCCTTCTATCTCCTCTCCTTCTCCCACAGGTGTGATTCTCAGTGGAGCGCTCACCTTGATTCCCCAATCTCTCTGTTTAGACCCATTAGAGAGCCAGATTGAAGGACGAATCGGAACTCGGCTTTTACGGATTGGCAACAATCTAATCTTGGAAGGGCGGTTGTTAATTTTGCAGTTGGAACGAACCCCAGAAGTTACGGGACGAGGAAAGACTCGAGGAAGGGATTTTACTCCACATTCTAACAAAACCCAAGTCGCCATTAGAGACCCAGAGAGAGAGAACAGGAGGAATTCAATTCTGGTATTCTGGGTCTCTCAGAGAAAGAAAATGAAAAATAGCTGGAATTATAAAATAAATAAAAGTGCCGGTCGAAGAAGATAACCCAAAGAGTTTCTCTCCTTCTCCTTGAACAACCACCTCACGTTTTCTGCTCCTTGTTGCTTGTCCTCTCTCTCTCTCTCTCTGTCTTTGTTTCCCTTTCTCTTTCTTTTGAACCAGGATTTGTATCTCTACGTGTAACGAAATACTGAGATATTTTCCTTTCTACTTTGTATATAAGAAGAGGAGAGAAGCCGTGTCGGTGTGTGAATAACTGAAAGTATTTCCGTTGACGGAAAAAAAAAACACACACACAATCTGCGAGGCTTTTTTGACCATTGCTTTCACTCTGATTGGCCGGTGGGATGCACAGGGAGTTTGGTGCAGACGACCTAGGGTTGCTTAGACCTAGAAATACTGGGTCTCACTGGTGTGAAGGGTGAAAATTTTAAAGCTGCTTACGTGGTCGAATATGGGTCGTTCAAGGTTGTGTTTGTGTAGGGTCGTACACAGACGATCATGATACTGTAGACTGTAGAGAGGTTATCTCCCTTTGAAGTTTGCATTCTTGTTGGTATAGCACTGAAAAAATGATCGTTTGGTTAATAAGCCTTCGAATGAGTTTTTCAAAACTAGTTTTAAAAAATACACATGCCCCAGGAATCAACTCTGATCTTCATTATAAAATTTAGGAATTAGTTTTGCATTTTTATGTTGATAAACTTGTAAATAAAGGGATAGATGACAAACTTGTAAATACTATTGTTACTTTAACCGATCATTCTTTCTCTTAAGCTTTCACAAAGAGAAACCAACAAACGGGGTTTTCTTGTTTCCGTCCTGATCTTGCCAGCACATCTCGTTGAACCATGGCTTGGAATGAGTTCCAATTTAGCTTCCTGCTTCTCCTTCCTCCCCTTTATTTTTTCTGTTCTTGCAGATTTGCTTAACCACACCATGTTCATTGTTCCGACAAACGGAGCTCTCCGATCAGATCTGCTTTGCATGATCAGCTCTCTCTCTCTCCCCCCAGTTCTTCTGGGTTTTTCTTTGTTTTATGAATTTACTACAGTTGATTCTAGTAGTAAGTCTCTGGAGTTTATGGTGTTGCTGGAAGATGAACAGGGAATCCCAAACCCATCTTCTGTTTCTCCAAAACATACTCAGGTATGATTATCCAAACCCACCTTCTATTGCTCCTCTTCATCTTCCTCATTCACTCATTCTCTCAAAGACCTCTTCATCTCTACAAGAAGAAAACCCGAATCCTATTCCGGGGATGGCGGCACCCCAATTCCGATTGCCACCCATTTATTCAGGTACTCACTTCTCCTAATCTCTTCAATTTTTGTTTCTTCTTTTCCTTTCACAGACGAATTGATTTCTAAACAACAATCCCAAACACTGAAGAACAAAAAAAAAAAAAAAACCTTCAAAATGAGTTCCTTCAATCTCAGTATACATGTTAACTAAATAAATATATTGTGTTGAAACCTATTTTGTAACGTGCTAACCAAACACAATTCAAATGCCTTAAAAACAAGTTCATACAACTCATTCCTGGAATGAGTTCCTGATCATTAAGAATGGGAGCCAAAACGAGGCCTTAATACCTCATTTTCTCTATTTATGTTTTTCTCTCTTTTCTCTGTTTCATTACAAGTAGCATGCGAGAATAAACACTCTCAATGGAAATTACAGATAACATGCGAGAATAAACACTCTACACTCTCAATGGAAATTACAGATAACATGCGAGAATAAACACTCTCAATGGAATGATGCAGAGTATCTTGAAACAGACTTTTTAAGCTATATCTCGTTGATGTAATTATATTAGTGGTGTCTTCTTATATTCATTTAAATATTCAAGTTTATCATTTGTTAAAATTTTTGCATCATCAATATTCTTCATTTATCGTTTAATTTAACCAAATAAAAATATCTAAAATTATAAGTTTAAGATTTTAATTTTAAAAAATATATATTAAACCTTTTTATTTTATTATTTTTCTATTGTATTTATTTCTTTCTTCATAACTGTACACTATGATGTATTTTTATTAAAAGAAAAAGAAGTCACATCACTGATAAGTACTCATAATAGTGGATGTCGAACCAAAGAGCCACCATATCGTATGCTATCCTCAAAATAAAACACATGATTCACAGGTTTGACAGTGCATGAAATAAAGCTTCACATTGTTGATCATTACGTGTATGAACTACACGTTTTTCATGTTCCAATGTAAGAGAATATAAGTTAAAACTAAATGTGGTGGAACAAGGTGGATCGTTTATATTTAACTTACGCCTGTCAACGGATCGGATTCGGATCGAATCAGGCATATCCTAATTTGATTTGATTAAAAATCAGATTGAATTGGATCATATTTTATCAGATCGTAAGATCATAAATCTCTTATCAAATCCGATTAGTTTCGAATCGGATCAGATTCAAATAATTGTCAAATTTTTGGGTAAACCTATTTTATAGTTATAAGACATCAGATAAAAAGAAATATAATTTGATATATGTTTAATCTTTTTTTAAAAGTATCCTAAACTAATATTTATTTCTAATTATATGTTTAACACTTGTAGTCACCCAATATTATATAAGCATACATATGTATATCTGCGATATATATTTTATATATTTATATATGTACACAAATGAAATTGGATCGGACTCTTATCGAATCGAATCAACCTATATCCGAATTTGATCCAATTCAAATCGGATCGAATCGGATCATATCTAATCAGATTATCGGATCAAAAATCCCTTACTAAATTTACTTTTATCGGATCGGATTCGGATTACACTCGGACCATGATCTGATCCATTGACAGCCCTAATTTAACCTAATCTAAAAAGTGACTATAAAATTCTCATTCACCACAAACCTCCTTACATTACACTGAATTTGATTTATTTATTTATTTTTACATCAGGTTTTTTTGATAAAAAAATAAATAAAGGAAACACATGGGACCTTATGGATTAGCCATATGTACAACATTTAAACTATATACATTTGTTGATGGCTATTATCCACTAAGCTGCCCGAGCCTGAACTGAGATATCTCAGCTCATTGACAGCCCTATCTGCAATAGCCTAGGTGAACACCCATTTCATTTTTTCTCAATGGGCTTGTTACCTCAAGATGGTCTTACTCGTCAAGCCTAACCACTTAAAGATGGTCTAACTCGTCTGGGCCTAATCACTCCCAATATGGTCTAACCTGTCACATATCATATTATGTCTCAAACATTAACCACCACAAAATGGTCTAATTCGTCACATATCATATCATGTCTCAAGGACTAGCTACCCAGAGATTGTATACTTGCTTTTCAACATAAATCCTTTCGGCTGTAAGATTCAAAAGAAAAAAAAAGATATAATGGAGACGTGGAATGAGCAAAAACAGGGGTGTCCAAATGGCAAACTTATAATACGTGAATTTTCACCAACTCAGCTGCCAAGTATGAAAATAGTGTCACATCAGATCAGAGTAGTCTCAGCAGTTTATCCGTCTGATTGAAATAGACGGTCATGATCGATAAACAAATGCGTAACACACGGAAGTGGCAGATCCATAATTCATAAGCGGACTAAAAAGACTTCATTCCTCTCTACTGGTGCAGCTTCGTCTTCCTCTTTGAGAATGGATCGCGTGCAGCTTTTTCTGTTAGGGTTACCGTTATTTCTTCTCTGCTCAGACCTTGCAACCCTCTTCACGCCGCCACCTCCCAAGCTCTCCGACCACCACCACCATCACCACCACCACCGTCAGCATCAACATCAACCTCTCGTCCAGCAAACCATGGATTTTCCTACACAGGTATCAATCATTTAAAACAGAATAACCCTAATTTTCTCTGCACTAAATTCATACTTGTGCACTGATTTTTTCAATATTTGTTTGCTCAATTTGCAGAAAACAGGCGGTGCTGGAGCAATTAGTTACGCTCGCACAGTCAACATTAATTTCTGTTCTTCTTGTTCTTACAGGTAACCTCTCTTTCCCCCTTTTTTTAGTTTCTGTCTTTATTCACTTGATTATTTGATTGACTAGGAAGAGATATGATTCTTGATTTGTCTTTTTTATTTATAGGTTTTGCTGGATTGTTTCATGTAAATTTTGAAATCGAACTGAAATTACTGTTGTTTTGGTTTTTTTAGCTATGCGAAATTTGTTGACATTAGATTCCTTTGCAGCAGTGATTATTTGGTTTTATTAATCAGTGAAAAATTTGATAATACTTGGGGTAGTTGTTTATTTGTGTCTTTGGCAGAGAAAATTCTAAAAATTGGAAGTGATTGATTCCTCCACCCCTCCCCACATTTTCATCCAACTAATCTATCTAGAAGCTTATCAAGTTCACTTCTCAGCTACCATGACTTTCAATCGCGAGGTCTCAGCTCTCTCTTCAACACTCTTGCTCTCTCCTCTCGCAATAAGAATCGGTTATTCCTTCATAGGCTGCCAATGATTTAATCAATAGCGTAGGTTCTTTTATGAATAGTACAGGAGGGAGAGAAATGTATTGACTGTATTATTTCCTCTCAAGAGAATTCCTCCCTCTCCTCCATTGCTTGCTGTCTGAGCTTCGTTTTCTCTCCTTTGGACCTATATCATAAATTATGGTTTATGAACTGAAGTAGTTGATTTAAGGGAACTGCTCTGGTCATCGGAACTATATTTGACTCTTCTAATCCAGAGCTGCACCTTTGATCGCATAGATTGCTATTGTAAATCCAACCCTGTTTCCTAGGAGCTGCATTTGGTTTGTCATAGTACTGTTCCTTTTTTAGCATTTCCACGTGTAATTTAATTATGAGCTGTGAAATGTGTTGTTCATGATTTTTGTACAGATTTCCAAAATGAGGATTCTTTACCATAATAAATAAATAAACAGTTAATTATGTGGCTAATGTTTGACCATTACATGAGGACCTCTCCTTTGTTGGGGCTACACTGCTTGATCATTTAGTTTTTTCTGGATTTGGTTGTGCTTCTTGGTGGAAGATTATGAACATGATAATTGTTAAATTGGGGAATTCTGTTGCCCTAACACCAAAGAAGTTTTTATTTGGTACATGGAGACCAATTTTCAGTTAGATCTCTAAAGCACGCTTGGATGGAAAATACCCCTAAGGAATTTTATGTGGTATTTTGGAGATCCAATTGAAATCTAGCAGTATTTAGATAGATAGAGATCTTCGAAATCTTACCAAATGGATAACTTTTATGGTTTTCCAGCAGAAGGATATGCCTATATGCCTTTGAGCCTGGCTGGGTAAAAGTCGGTATCTTCTGATCCTCTTCTTTTCCATTATTGACCTTATTTGGATCTTGGGCCAGCCATTATCTTTATCAATAATGTATGTTGATAATCTCTACCTAGTCTCCTAGGCGTGAACATTGATGAAAAGGAATAGTGGCAGGTTTACCATACATCAAAGACACGAACATCTCAATATCCGTTAGATATTTTTCATTGACTGCTATTTGCAACTGAGAAGATAATTTTCAGTGACCGCTATCGGCAATTGAGAAACTCAGTGAGAAGGTCAGGCAGTCAACAATATTCTCTCTTGATAAATATTCAAAATGTTGGTCTGACAGAAAACATAGTCCCTCCCAGATAGGGAAATATTGATGCCCATGCCCCCAAATGATATGAGAAATTGGGGAAGCATTTGGGAGAAAAAGGGGAAAGTGTGCAATGCAACTTTAGGGAATTCATTAAAGAAAAAAGGAAATTCTAAAAAAATATATTGAAAACATTTTAAAAACATTATATAGAACATCTAATGCAACTTTAGGGGGGGTGGGGGTGGAAATGACATGTTATTGTGCAAATGCAATGCTTCAATATTCAAAATAACATCCATACATGTTTTTCTGATCCAAAATTTCTACAATAGCCAATACAGCTCACAAATACATTAAAAAGGAAATAAGAAGAATTTTAAATTGTGTCTATGATTTTTTTTTAATCTATTAAATAATTAAAGTGAAGGGTATTCTGATCTGCATCACCAGATTTAGTTGCTTGGTGAGACATGGGTGTTTCGACCACCTGGGGAGATGATGTGGGCAATCTAAATTATCCACTAGACAAGGGATCCTTTGGAAAGATCGCATGGACAATACTTCCTCCCTTATAATCCTCATTAATACACGTGTATTTTGTCATGTGTAATAGTATTGATTTTAATATTATTTTAGTTGGGTATAAGAAAGACAGCATATTTAGGAGATGCCTCTCTGCCATTTGGCGAGTCAAGTGGAAGTACATATGGATGAGTGGGGTTCATTAAATCATAGTCCACACGTGAATCCATGTCGCACCAGATTTGCTAGGTATGGAGTGTTTCATCAGTCAACCCGGTTTCTTTAATTCATCAAAAATCAAATATTTCCTTGCCAATCTATAGATTGGCCTATTCTTACAAATAATTAATTTGTACTCCAATAATAAATATTTAGGTTGAAAATAAGGAAAAATAGGTTTACCTACCTTTTTTCAAACTTTCTAAATACAAATGCATGAACTGCTGCAATCACATGCATTCATAAATTTTTAAGCTAGATATATAAAGAAAGAGGCGAAATCATATTTACCTTACATGTGTACTTTGTTTTCCACCCATTTTGGAAGCTGAAAACACCTTGAATCTCTACAAATCTTTCTCATAAAGAAGTTTAATTTGAAGTATTTAAACCTCCACTATGATGGATCTCAATGATTGCCAAAGAAAAAAATTAAAATCTCTCAAGGTTGAATGGGGAGTTCCTGCGAACTTCCGGATTGTTATATTTTCAATATTACTGGTATTTGTAAAAAATATACCGTGCTAAACCAAACTCTCGGCTGAAACTGGAAATAGTGCAACATACTCCAATATACCAGGATAAGCAAGCCGTTGGTTTATATCTCCACCCCATGATATCCAATATGTTGGGATATATCATGATATTTAAGAACATGTTTTTGATGTCCAACATTTATCCTTCCACCCAATATCTATGTTATATGCAGTACATGGGATCTCATTTTTATGTTCAAATGGTTCATTCACTTTGAACTAAGCAACATTTTGTGTTTGCATAATTCTCATTAACTGTAATGTTTCGCAATAGCCAAATCAGTTTCAATCCTTGAAAATATAATATTTCTTGAAACATTTCAGAATGCATGTAGATACTTGAAAAAACAATTATTTTGGGAAAAACTCACCAACAAACAGTAGAAAAACCATTGATCAATTGCCTTGCATTATTGTTTCCTGTTGAAATTTCGGGACATATGAGTTCCTTAGATGTCTATTCTCAGTTCTACGCTTTTCATATGTTTTGAGCTTGTATCGTCATTCAGTTCACGTGTTTGGGTTCTGCTGCAGAAAAGTCTATTTAATTTGATTTATTTATTTATGAATAATCTTATATTTGGTTTTGGGTTTTGGCAGGGGAACTGCAGAGACAATGAAGAAGATGCTGGAGACTTCTTTTCCTGGGATTGATGTTGTTCTTGCAAATTATCCCCCACCTTTACCAAAACGGCTACTAAGCAAAGTGGTACCAGTTGTTCAAGTAGGAGTTATTGGGATTGTAATCGCTGGTGAACAAATTTTTCCGAGGCTGGGATTTATGACACCACCTCCCTGGTATTTCTCTCTTCGCGCAAATAGATTTGGAACCATTGCAACTACTTGGCTTCTGGGCAATGTTTTCCAATCGTTTCTGCAAAGCTCTGGCGCTTTTGAAGTGTACTGCGACGGTGAATTGGTTAGTCGCTTCTTTCCTTTCCTCACATATAAATGATTGCTAAGCACTTTTCCAATGCAAAATTTGTTGATCTGTTTTGTCATTTTAGGTTTTCTCTAAACTGAAGGAGCACCGGTTCCCAAGTGAAATTGAGTTGAAAGATCTAGTGAGCAAAAAAAGGGGTAATTCGAGAATTGTGGATGGCGTAGGAGCCATCTGGTCCTAGTGAAGCTGAGAATGCTAAAATCCTTGTGATTTTAAGGTACAGACAGAGAACTTACTGCCATTTGGGGGGGTTATTTGTAACACAAGACAGTTGATTGGGATGCTTTGGTAAAGTGAAATATGCAGTAGCGGTAATTCGGTTTGATAAAATACAGTTGGTTTGCTACTCATTCCATAGTTTCTTATTCAATCCCCAACACAGTCACAAGTCACAAAAATTCTCGATACGACGCATATGAGATGGGGGTGGCATGAGGTGGGTCATAATCGGTCTGAGCTCGGTTTGGCCCGAGCTTCAGGCTTAACAAGCCTGTCCATGGTATCCATTTGTCAAGCTCGTATGGGATAGGGGTGGTTATAATCTTCAAATAAGAGCAATTTCGTTTGTCTGAACCCGGTCTGGCCCAAGCTTTGAGCTTAACAG
>JAUPMG010000001.1:25609484-25626756 GCA_031762675.1 Pachysandra terminalis
CTTCAAACCTGTGAGGTTTTTACTGCTCTGTAACTGCATTCACTCCACCTCCTCAGTTATTACAATCCTTCCCTTCTCTCTACCCCTTTCTCTGTCTTCTCCACAGGTCAAAGATTGACAAATAACGCTCTCGACAGAACGACTGCGCGACGGTTTAGGCTGTCTTGAGACAAACTTCTTACCTTAATCTCTGGTTGATGATTGTAATTGGTTCCCCTTAATACATTTATCCTTTTACAAATCCGTCATCACCAATGGCATATAATCACAAAAGCAGTTTATTAATATGGAGAAAGTAAAAAATTTAGTATATTAAGTCCTCAAAATATTATTAAAATGACATACAATCACATAAGCAGTTTATATCATATGTGGATCCACAAAAAGCAAAATTTTGTTTAATAAAGTGATGCACAATATCAATAAAAAGTGATTCGGGTTGGTCATCGGAAGTCGAGGTGCCGTCGGAAGTGATTCTTCGCTGCTGCCGTGTAGTTCCTCCCCTTTGAGAGGGTGAGAATGTAAGGTGGATTTTGGTTTGTCTCTATAATTAATTAAATAGTGGTAGGTGAAGGGCAAAGTTGGAACAATCCCAACTTTCTTTTTCCTTTGACACAGCGTCCAGTGTGTGAGCAAGACAAAAAATTTTGATTTTTTTACCCAAAAAGTTTCTTCAAAAAACGGTGGAGGGCCACCTTTTTTTCACTTTCCTTCAAACCAAACGCCCAAAAGAAAAAGAAAGTAGTGGGTCCCACCACTTTCTTTTTCCTTTGACGATAAACAAACGCAGCCTAATGGATTTTATGACAACTCTCTCGCAATGACAATTAACCATAAAAACAAATTGCCTAGAGAAGGTTTTAGATTTAAGGTCTCTATGTAGAGGGTAATTTGACTATACAGGACACCTTGTTAGACGTACACAGTTGCTCTGCTTTCTCTCTTTCACGTACTAAAAGGGGTTTCCTCGAAAGAGACCAAATATTTGAAGTATATTTGTTGTGGAATTTGAATGACTCGTTTTTTTAAAGATGAATAAATCTCCAAAGTCACGTGATAAAACCTTAGTTAACTTAAATACATTTATATATTTTACTTAATGGGAAATTTGTCTTCTTAGGAATGACGGTGATAAAATGACTACATTGTTTTTGATAAATGTCATGCATGTTATACGTTGCAGTGATTCATAGTTCTTGAATCTCAAAGCAACTCATTACAAAGTAGGTTCATTTAAGATCAAGTGAGTCAGCATAAAATTCCTTATGAATATTGCTTCTTTGCGTTGATTACGTGTAAACAATCGGTGTACTCCCTGTATGTAGATATTTCCAAACATCTCTCTGAACATGTTTTTGGTTGACACATGTCCTAGTCGAGAGAAGATATTTTGAAATATTTTGCTTATAGATAGCATAACATGCACTCGAATCCAAAAATCGAATACATTGATGAAACATTAAAATGATCAAACTTCTAACCTATGTGATAACATACAGATACGTGAAAGATACAAAGGTGATAACTTATCATCTGATTCCTTGAGAAACAAAAAAAAAGAGACCCGAGTCCCTCAAACATTGTAATGAGGTTCTCTCACTCTGTAATTTGTATTATTATTGGCATACTTAAAACCTCATTTTTCTTCTTTCTATTTTTCTCTCTTTCCTCTGTTTCATTACAGGTAACATACTAGAATAAACACTCTCATATCATATGCTTTCTCCATAAGAAAACACATGATTCAGAGTTTCCACAATGCATAAAATAGGCTTCACTCGGTTGATCATTACGTGTACGAAATATGAAAAGTATAAACTACACGTTTTTCTCGTTCCAATGTAAGAGAATATAAGTTAAAGCTAAACATGGTGGAAGACCTAGATGGACCAAATGAGAACATCTCAATTTTATATTTAACCCAATCTAAAAGGAGACTGTAAAAATCTCATTCACCACAAGGCTTCCTTTTGGTCCTCCGAGCAAATCCTTGTTCACATATTCCCTAAGAGAGGTAGTCATCCGATCACTTCCTGAACAGGTCCTTTTTCACATATCTCCTTAAGAAAGGTAGTCATCCGACCGACTCCCAAGTAGGCCTTTATTTACATATTTCCCCCAAGAAGGTAGTCATCCGACTGCCTCTTGAGCAGGCCCTTACATATTCCTTCTGAGGTAATCATTCGACTACCTTCCAAGCAAGCTTCTTATATGCATCAGCGAATATCACCTCTCATTTTTTCTCTGGAATTGCCACCTTGAGATAGTCGAGAGCAAAATGGTAATGTTGCCCTCACTGACATACTCTATGAGAGCAAAACTATCATTTTGCCCTCGAGGCTCTCATCACACGCGCATCAAACGGTGTGTTCATCAGAGAGGATCCGCACTCAGCAAAAGCAAGGGTGTCCAAATTGCAAACCCATGATACGTGAATTCTCACCAACTCAGCTGCCACGTATGAAGATAGTGTCACATCAGATCAGAGTTCTCAGCAGTTTATCCGTTAGATTGGAATAGACGGCCATGATCTAAGACGGTTATGATCGATATACAAATGCGCAACACACGGAAGTGGCAGATCAATAATTCATACGCGAACGAAAAGACTTCATCCATTCCTCTACTGGTGCAGAGCTTCGTCTTCCTCTTTGAGAATGGATCGCGTGCAGCTTTTTCTGTTAGGGTTACCGTTATTTCTTTTCTGCTCAGACCTTGTAAATCTCTTCACGCCGCCACCTCCCAAGCTCTCCGACCACCACCACCGTCAGCATCAACATCAACCTCTCGTCCAGCAAGCCCTAGATTTTCCCACACAGGTATCAATCACTTAAATCAGAAGAACCCTAATTTTCTCTGCAATAAATCAATACTACTGCACTGATTTTCTCAATATTTGTTTGCTCAATTTGCAGAAAACAGGCGGTGCTGGAGCAATTGGTTACGTTCACACCGTCAACATTAACTTCTGTTCTTCTTGTTCTTACAGGTAACCTCATCTCCTTCCTTAATTTCCCTCCTTTTTTTTTCTGTCGTTTTTCATTTCACTTGATTATTTGATTGACTAGGAGCAGATATGATTCTTGATTTGTCTTTTTTATTTATAGGTTTTGTTGAATTGTTTCATGTAAATTTGGAAATCGAACTGAAATTAATTTTGTTGATTCTGTTGTTGGTCTATACGAAATTTTGTTGACATCAGATTCCTTTGTAGCAGAAATTATAATTTCCTTTCCTTATTCATTTCACTTGACTGTTTGATTGACTAGGAGCAGATATGATTCTTGATTTGTCTTTTTTTATTTATAAGTTTTGCTGGATTGTTTCATGTAAATTTTGAAATCGAACTGAAATTAATTTTGTTGATTCTGTTGTTTTGGTTATTTTAGGTAAGCTAAATTTTGTTGACGTTAGATTCCTTTGTAGCAGTGATTATTTAGTTTTATTAATCAGTGAAAAATTTGATAACCAAAAAATACTTGGTCTTGTCACTCTTGAAAATGTTATTTGCATACTTTTCGGGACAAAGGGGTAGTTGTTTATTTGTCTCATTGGCAGAGAAAATTCTAAAAATTGGCAGTGATTGATTCCTCCACCCTTCCCCACATCTTCATCCAACTAATCTATCTAGAAGCTTATCAAATTCACTGCTCAGCTACTCTCTTCAACTCTCATGCTCTCTCCACTTGCAATGATAATCGGTTATTCTTGCATAGGCTGGCAAGGATATAATCAATAGCTTAGGTTCTTTTATGAATAGTACAGGAGGGAGAGACAGATTTTGATTGTATAGTTTCCTCTCAAGAAAATTCCTCCCTCCCCTCCATTGCTTTCTGACTGAGCTTCGTTTTCTCTCCTTTGGACCCTATATCATAAATTATGGTTTATGTTTTGATTTATGAACTGATGTAGTTGATTGAGAGAAGTGCTCGGGTCCTTCTCATTGGAGCTATAGATTTACGTTGATTCTTATAATCCAGAGCTGCACCTTTGATTGCATGGATTGCTTTGCTTGTGTAACATTGTAAACCCAACCCTGTTTCCTAGGAGCTGCATTTGGTTTGTCATAGTAATTTTCTTTTTTAGAATTTCCACATGTAAATTAATTACGAACCGTGGAATGTGTTGCTCATGAGTGTCATATGGATTTCAAAAATGAGGATTATTTATCATAATAAATAAATAAACAGCTAATTATGTGGCTGATGTTTGACCATCATACGAGGACCTCTCCTTAGTTGGGGTAACACTACTTGCTTATTTTATTTGTTTTTTTTTTTTTTTGCTGGATTGGGTTGTGTTTCTTGATGGAAGATTATGAACAAGATAATTATTAAATTGGGGAATTCTGTTGCCCTAACACCAGAGAACTTTTTATTTGGTACATGGAGACCAATTTTCAGTTAGTTCTCTAAAGCATGTTTGGATGGAATTACCCCCAAGGCATGTAATGTGGTATTTTGGAAATCAGATTGAAATCTAGCAGTATTTAGATAGATAGGGATCTTAGAAATCTTACCAAATGGATAGCTTTTTATGGTTTTCCAGCAGACGGATATGCCTATGCCTGTGAGCATGGCTGGGTAAAAGTTGTTATCTCCTGATCCTCTTCCTTTTCACTGTTGACCTTATTTGGATCTTGGGCCAGCCATTATCTTTATCAATAATGCGTGTTGATAATCTCTACCTAGTCTACAAAGTGTGAACATTGGTGAAAAGAATAGTGAACAGGTTTACCATACATCAAAGACTCAAACATCTCAATCTCCATTAGATATTTTTCATTGACTGCTATTTGCAACTGAGAAGATAATATTCAGTGACCGCTATTGGCAATTGAGAAACTCAGGCTGTTAACAATATTCTCTTGATAAATATTTAAAATGTTGGTCTCACAGAAAATATAGTCCCTCCCAGATAGGGAAATATTGATGCCCCAAATTATATGAAAAATTGAGGAAGCATTTGGGGGAAAAAAAGGTGAAAATGTGCAATGAAACTTTATGAAATTCATTAAAAAAAAAAAACAAGGAAATTCTAAAAAAACATATAGAAAAAATTTAAAAAAACATTATATAGAACATCTAATACAAATTTAGGGGGAAAATGACATGTTATTGTGCAAATGCAATGCTTCAATATTCAAAATAACATCCATACCTGTTTTTCTGATTCAAAACTACTACAGTAGTAAATACAGCTCAAAAATACATTAAAAAGGAAATAAGAAGAATGTTAAATTGTGTTTTTATGATATTTTTTTTTCAATTTATTAAATAATTTAGGTGAAGGGTATTCTAATCTGCATCACCAGGTTTAGTTGCTTGGTGAGACGTGGGTTTTTTGACCACCTGGGGAAATGATGTGGGCAATCTAAACTATCCACTAGATGAGGGATCCTTTGGATAGATCGTATGGACAATACTTCAACCCTTATAAACCCTATTAATACACGTGTATTTTTTCACGTGAAATATTATTGATTTTAATAATCTTTTAGTTGTGTATAAGAAGGACGACATATTTAGGAGATGCCTCTCTGCCATTTGGCAAGTCAAGTGGAAGTGCATGTAGCCGAGTGGGGTTCATCAGACCATAGTCCACACGTGAAATCCATGTTGCACCAGATTTGTTAGGTCTGGAGCTTAGTTACCTAATCCGTGGGTATAGGCCAGCGAATACGCTCTCGAGTCGCAGATTCCAGACTTGAGGGTTAACTCGATCTAAATCCTTGAATTTAGGTTTCGAAATCCATGAATTGACAAGCCTTTCTTTGTTAAAAGAGAAAGGCCATTGATCTTAAGACACTATATTAAATGCAACTCTCTCTCGCTCTCTCTAAATGCATTGCCCCTCTCTCTCACATTAAATGCATCTCTTTCTCTCTCCATAAAGCAAAAGACACTCACATCATCATCTCTTACTTTGTTTCTTACTTTAAAAGTCAAAACTCTTCTTCGAAGATATAAATATAATATTTTCACCAACTATATTTTTAATATAAAATATCTTATTAGTAATAAATAATTAATATATAAAATCAAGATAATAAATAATAATACATAATAACTATGATTATATATTATATTACATATAAATTAGTATACATTTTCAATAACTATATATATATTTACACACACACACAAAAGCCACTCTCATTCTAAAGATATTTTAACACTTGGTGCCTTCTCACTCCTGCTCTCGTTCTCGCTATCGCTCTACGCTCTGGTAACTAAAGTCTAGAGTGTCTCATCAGTCAACCCAGTTTCTTTAATTCATCAAGAATCAAATATTTTTCTGCTAATATATAGATCGTCCTATTCTTACAAATAATTAATTCTTACTCCAATAATAAGTATTTAGGTTGAAAATAAGGAAAAATAGGTTTACCCACCTTTTTTCAAACTTTCAACCTACAGATGCATCAATTTCTGCAATCACATGCATTCATATATTTTTAAGCTAGATGTATAAAGAAAGAGGCGAAATCATATGTACCTTAGATGTGTACTTTGTTTTCCACCCATTTTGGAAGCTCAACACACCTTGAATCTCTACAAATCTTTCTCAGAAAGTAATTTTGATTTGAATTATTTAAATCTTCCCTACGATGGATCTCAATGATTCCCAAAAAAAATAGAATCTCTTAAGGATTAATGGGGAGTTCATTTATATAACTTCAATATTATCTGGTATTTATAAAAACATATACTGTGTTATACCAAAATCTCGGCTGAAACTGAAAATAGTTCAACGTACTCCAATATACCAGGATAAACAAGGCAAGTTTTTATCATCCCCTTGGTTAATATCTGTACCCCATGATATCCAATATGTTGAGACAGCTCATGATATTTAAGAACATGTTTTTGATGTCCAACATTTATCCTTCCACCCATATCTATGTTGTAAGCAATACATGGGATCTTAGTTTTATGTTCGAATGGTTCCTTTCACATCTATCTAAGCAGCACTTTGGGTTTGCACAATTGTCATTAACTGTAATGTTTCGCTAAAGCCATGCTTAATTTTGGAAATCAGTTTCAGTCCTTGAAAATATAACATTTCTTGAAACATCTCAGAATGTGTGAAGATACTTTAAAAACGTTTGTTTTCAGCAAAATTCACCAACAAACAGTAGAAAATCCTGTGATCAGATGTGTTGTATGTAATGATATATTTGCTTTTATTGTTTTCTGTTGAAATTTCCTGACATATGAGTTCCATAGATGTTTTTAGTTCGTGTTGTCATTCGTTTCATGTGTTTGGGTTCTGCTGCAGAAAAGTCTATTTAATTTGATACATATTTTTTATATTGGGTTTTGGGTTTTGGCAGGGGAACTGCAGAGACAATGAAGAAGATGCTGGAAACCTCTTTTCCTGGGTTTGATGTTGTTCTTGCAAACTATCCCCCACCTTTGCCAAAACGGCTACTAAGCAAAGTGGTACCAGTTGTTCAAGTAGGAGTTATCGGGATTGTAATCGCTGGTGAACAAATTTTTCCAAGGCTGGGATTTATGACACCGCCTCCCTGGTACTTCTCTCTTCGTGCAAATAGATTTGGAACCATTGCAACTACTTGGCTTCTGGGCAATGTTTTCCAATCCTTTCTGCAAAGCTCTGGCGCTTTTGAAGTCTACTGCGACGGTGAATTGGTTAGTAGCTCTTTCATGTATGCACACACATAATGTATATATACTGATTGCTAAGCACTTTTCCAATGCAACTTTTGTTGTTGATCTGTTTTTTCTTTTCATTTTAGGTTTTCTCTAAACTGAAGGAGCACCGATTCCCAAGTGAAATTGAGTTGAAAGATCTTGTGAGCAAAAAAATGGGTAATTCGAGAATTGTGGATGGCGTAGGAGCCATCTGGTCCTAGTAATGCTGAGAATGCTAAAATCCTTGTGATTTTAAGGTACAGACAGAAAACTTACTGCTTTTTGGGGGGGTTATTTGTAACAGAAGACAGTTGATTGGGATACTTTGGTAAAGTGAAATATGCAGTAGCTGTAATTTGGTTTGCAACTCATGCCATAGTTTCTTATTCAATCCCCAACACAGTCACGGGTCACAACTCACAACCACAATTCTCGATACCAACAGGCTGGGTCATAATCTATAAATAAGAGCAATTTTGTTGGTCTGAGCCCGGTTCGGCCCGAGCTTTGGGCTTAACAAGCCTGTCCATGGTATCTATTTGTCAAGCTCGTATGGGATAGGGGTGGCAACCAGCCGGGTCATAATCTACAAATAAGAGCAATTTTGTTGGTCTGAGTCCGGTTCGGTCCGAACTCGGGTTTAACAGTGCTTGTCCAAGCGTGCTCATGATATCCTTTTGTCAAGCTCGAGCCCACCTATGTTTGTTAAGGGGGACAAAAAATATATTAATGTTTTGTTGCTAATAGGATTCAAACCAATCCTCCACAAGTAGAATATGAATTTTTCATCACTAAGCTACAGTCAAAAAGATGATAATAAGTTTAAGTAGAAGTTAATATTATTCAATAATATCAGGGCGGTTGGATCAGACTATTTTAATATAAATTTTAACTCAGTTCGAAAAACTGGCCAGACCTTAAATTTCAGTCCTACGGGCTATCTAACTCTTTCCTAAACCTACCCCAACATAGCATCGGGCTGATTGGATCGGGTAGGGCAATGCAGCCCAGTGCCATTGAAAAAAAAAAACGAACAGGTGTTATTTCCATTGGAGCAAAAAAGGGCAGCACACACGTGTCGTTCTTCTATTCAATGAATGAGGAAAGCATACTTGCTAATCCATCCACGCTTGTTTCATCTATATTGACTCGTGTCACCACAATGTGTGTGCACGAGCACACACCTTATCCGAGAGCATTTCGTCTGTTTCCAAGGTATCTGTACCCATTGGCTGTTTTCGTATGTCGATTTTCACCACGTATCCAACCGAGAGTCTATTTTCTACTTTAAAATCTTTACTTATAAACAGGCGTGATGAAACAGCTGATGGTGCACCTACCATGGAACAGACGAAATGCTCTCTCGTTTTTTTTTCTTGTTAACAGACGAAATACTCTCGCTTGATCCATACCCTATCTCGTTTTTTTTTCTTGTTAACAGACGAAATACTCTCGCTTGATCCATACCCTACCACTGTAGGCACAGCATGGTGACCTGTCGTTTGTGCAGTATTTTTTTTAAAAGAAAAATAATGGTTAAGGCCCACAGTATTATTTTAGTTCGAAGAAAGAAAGACGAAAAGAGAGAAAATGGCACAACTCCCCTAACAACCGGCCGGTAGTCTGCCATTCACCTGGCTAAGATATTAATATTAAAACCTTTACTTTTATTTAATTAATAAAAAGAAAGAAAAACCGCATCCATAAAAAAATTAAAGAAAAATGATTCCATAGTGCACGGGCTACCGTACTGGTGATGTCAGGTGTGGGAACCGCACGCTCGAGAGATTCCATTGTTGAGAGAAAGTGGAACGGTAGATATCGCTACATTGACCATTGGGTACGCAGTTATATGGTCGTCACTATTACGGATGACGAGTGGCGATCAGGTGGATGCAAGGTCATTTAAGCAATCGTGAGCAGACCCTGTGTAATTGAAAACAGTGTGCCACATCACATCACATCAACAGTAGAGTACACAGAGAAGCTGATGTGATCCAACGATGAACGTTCTTAAATGATTTGTCACTTACATGGAAGCGGGCCCACTCTCTCACAGTCCACCTGTACAATTGTTGACAACTATAGGCCGTCATTCTGGTCCAGCCATCGTGCCACATCATCTTTCTCTCTCTCTCTATTTTTTTTGTGTAACGTCTCTCCCTCTCTCTCTCTCAATTCTATAAAAAAAACACTAAAAAGGAAAGAATCGTCTCCTTCTCTCTTTCTATCTCAGCTCTTATCATGACGTCCTCCTCGTACGGCGGCCACGCCGCAGCTCCGCCACCAACGCCTTCAACCCAACCCAACAACTTCTCCACCTCCGCGGCAGCCGACGCCTTATCTCGCTTGCTCCACCGCCTCCCACCAACTCTTTGCCTCCCTTCACGCCTCTCCCCACCCACTCCTCCCACTACCTCTCCTCCTCTCATCTCCTTCTCCGACCAGAACCCTAATCTTCCCGACGAGCTCCTCTCCTCCGCTTCACAACTTGGTTTCTTCCAACTCGTCAACCACTCCATCCCCTCTCAACTCGCCCGTTCAGCCGAGCTCGAATCGCTCTCTCTTTTCGACCTCCCTCGTGACCAGAAACTACGTTCCTTCTCTAAAAACTGGCCTCTCGGCTACGAAGACGATGACGATCAAGACGGAGATGGAGACGGAACGGGTGAATCATTCTGCTTCGACTTGTCTTCGGAAGCAACCGAGTTATCATCCTTGCGTGAGTTCGCTCGTTCTTTAGAGAAATTGGGTTTAGAGGTCGTGGAATCGCTATCTTGCGCCGTGGGATTTGAGAACCCTTTTCGAGAGGGACCCACCCGGTTTAGCTCGTTGATGTGGATTTCTGATGGCGGGAAGAAGCAGGTTTGCCATCCTGATCAGTCTTATCCGTACGTAGTCTCTCTACAGTATCAAATCAGGTGTTTGGAAAGGTATTCTTTACTTGCTGATTCCGGGTGTGCGTCGGTATCGCCGGAGCTTGACTCGGTCTTGGTTACGGTCGGAGACATCGCTCAAGTGAGTTGTCTTCTCCCATCACGGGGAGGGCTGTCACCGCGCCGACCTAGCTCGGCTCGTTTGAGCCGAGCTTGAGCTCCAAAATCAGGCTCGCGAGCCGAGCTGAAAAAAAACTCATTATTTTAACGAGCTTGAGCCGAGCTTGAGTAGGCTCGGTTCAGTTAAAGCTCGGCTCAATTTGTATGTGTGATTATACATTTATATTCTTATATCTTATATTACGCATTAATATTGAACACACATGTTAACTTATTATATTACATATAATAACAGTTATCAACTATAATGTTAATACATTTGTATTAAATTAAGTTTTTTTACAACGCTAATTTTTTATAAGCTGAACTTTTTGCGAGCCAAACTTTTACGAGCCTGAGCCGAGCTAGGTAAAATTCGGCTAAGCTCAGAGTCTAAAAACTTTTAATGAGCTTGAGCTGAGCTTGAGCTTTGCTAGAGATTTACGAGCCTGAACTGAGTTGGGCAAAGCCCAGCTCTGCTCGACTCGTTTACAACCCTAACTAGAGGTATCAACGGGTCAGGTTCGAGACAGATCCAACAAGTCCTAGAACCAAATCCTATTATATGGGATGGTTCCTCTAAGTCTAGAGTTACACCCTTAGTCCCATAACCGAACTGCGAAATATCGGGTTCTTAACAGATACTGGTCAGGTAATTACTATTTATTATATTAATATATTTTAAAAATATTTATTTAAGCTATACTAATATTATTTCATTATTATATAACAATGATTTCGTTCCAAAAACTTAAATTTATCTAAATAGCACATATTATACGCCATCCATAACATCCATAACATAAAAAGAATGTATAATACAAATGAACATTAAAAAATTAAGAACTTGTAAATCAACTTTTAATTAGTTTTAATTAAATTAATATTATAATTGATTATTAAAACTTTAACTAATGTGGTATTTAAATATAAATTAAATGTTTATAAAACGAGTTTGGTTGTATTGGGTATATATGTATAGACTCGATTCTTAATGGATCCATTCTCTATAAAAAAGCAGAACCGGATCTTATACAATTCAGGTCTATAAACCCAAGAATGAAATCCTTCTAAACGGGTTCGGTTATATCGGATTTGTCAGGTATCGTGTACTATTGGCATCCCTACTTTGTATAATTTTTTTTTTTTTTTTTCTGATTTGGGTAATGCAGGCGTGGAGCAATGGGAAGCTGAAAAAAGTGAGGGGAAGACCTGTGATGGCGGCGAGATCAGCATTGTCCGATGACGAGTCACGCTCCGTTACCATGACACTGTTGCTGACTCTCCCTGCAGATAGCACCGTCTCTCCCCTGTTTCCGACATTAATGGCTGATGTGGCTGATCGGAAAGACAATGAGGATGAGGAGGATGAAGGAAACAGGTTCTGCTCTCTCATTTGAAGACTAGTCATGGAGGGTCTATTATGAACGCCTCCTTTTCAAGGACCCACTTGACAGATATCGCATCTGATTCTGATTCTTCTCTTTTAGCTCTTGGAGTTTTATTGAGCACCAAGTCTTTTTTCACTGGGTTATGGTTGTGTTTTAGCGTGTATTTTTTTATTTTATTTCATTTTTTTTATCTGAACACGTGCATTATGCAGTCTGGCTTTTTTTTTTTTTTTTTCTTTTGATCTAAACCACGTGGTATCTCTACACTCAAATGGGTGTGGGACTAATCTATGATTCTATGGTCGTGGTGAAAGCAATTATGGTAAATCCCTAGCTACGATTGCTTCTAGTGGGATTCGAATTTTAAACTTATCTCCAGAGACGCCCACCGGAGCCCAACTTGTTACCAGCTGATTCACACATAAGTGGTTTCAAATTGATACAATTTGAAAGTCTGTTTGTTTGGTTGATACGTTATAATTTTATTTATCTAATTTGTATAGTTGGGTGTATACATAAATATATATATTTAACTCCAGTGATTGATTCTCTTACCAATAGGGATGCCAAAAAGGTTTAACGTACCACGATTGAGTACCAGACCAGTTTGGATCAAAGGTATCGGCCAATCTGGATCCAATGCAAAAAAAAAAATTGGACTTGACCAAACTGGTTGTCAGACCAACAAGTTCAGTTGTCGGATCGATAAGACTAATCATCGGTCCAAATCGAAGCTGATCGGGTAGATTATCCTTCTAAATCACTTAATGAAATACTTAGTTTACGTGGGAGTTACAATAAACACCCTGGAGTGAAAATTACAATAAAAATTCCCAATTGTAAGTCACATGAACCATAGGAATTTAACGTCTTATTTTTTACATGTAAATTTTAATTCCTTGAAAATTGATCATCCAAATGCAGGATACGTGAATTTTAATTCCGTTGAAAATTATCCAAATGCAAGATATTGATCGATTGAGCTATGACTCAAGCTAGAAGTCTTATCAATTTATGCCAAATAGTAAAACAAAATTACAAAATCTGAAGCTACGACTACTCATATGAACTAGTTAAGCAAAGCCCAATTTAAAAAAATACCTAGAAATCCAAAATTAAAGATAAGGAAACCAAGATAACAAACCACAATATCAATTCCTTTGCAACGAGCAAAAAAATGTAAGAACCAGATCATGATTCCATGAAAATATTGATTTTTATTATCCACATAGAAGAAGAGGAGGATGGATTATGAGCTTGCGTGTGATTGTAAATTAGCAGCAGAAGAAAATCATCACTGACTTGAATTTTAGAGATGGGTTGACCTTGTTCGTCCAATCCGTTTGTGTCGACCCAGGTCTTTACTTAATGGGACGTCCATACTTGATTAGAAGTGTGGATGTGGATAACTCTTTCCTATTGAGATTAAGAGATAGAATCCTAAGTGGAGTTGAGTTGAGTCTTCTATAAATAGACGACTCTTCCACCCTATCCAAAAAAAATAAAAATTGTTGTTCACGTTTTTGGGAGTGGAGCCCTTGAAAACTCTCTCTTATCTTCATCTCTTCTTCCTACAGAGATCTGGATTTGCTATTGGGGTTCCATACAAAGTCCTAGGTCGATAGAGTGTGGGTTGATTGTATTTGGTTATAGTAATCACATGTTCCGACGTGAGACGTTATCCGATTCGATAGAAATCTTCCGCTGCAGATTCAGGTTCGTGCACATCGAGGTACGTGATCTGGATCGTTTACAACCTTCATTGGTATTAAAGCTACTGCGATATGCCTTTTGTTGAATTGTGGTATGTCAAGAAACCTCGTTGAAATCTGCAAAAGAGTTGTTGATTTTCTGCAGAAACCTGCATGTTTGCGCCATTCGGCCACTAGGCTGGTGTGCTTGCACATGTGCCTTGGGCCGCTGAGCCTCTGCATTGGGCTGCCCGCACGCAAGGCTGTGCCGAGCCTACCCGCTTGGTTGCCCATACGTCGGGCCTCTCGCTGGACCTGCTGCATTGGGTCGTCCTCGGGCCTGCTGCATTGGGTCGTCCTCGGGCCAGCACGTTGGGCTGCACGCTCGCGCCTGCTGCGCTGGGTAGTCCACTGCCTGTGCGCTGGGCTGCAAGCTCGTGCCTGCAGCATTGGGCCTGTGCACCCTGTTGCATGCCTCTTGGGCTATCGAGCAAGCCTAGTCATATTTTGAAGTTCACTTTTTGAATTTTAATATTAGAGAATTATTTGCATGATTTAATTAGTTATTTTATTTGCATGATTATATGAGGTTAACATGTAAATAATATCATAATTTAGAGTTTATTTTATTTACATGAATATATAAGGTTAACATGTGAATATTATCATGATTCAAAGTTTAATTTATTTATATGATTATATGAGATTAACATGTGAATAATATTATGATTTAGAGATTATTTTATTTGCATGATTATATGAGGTTAACATGTGAAGGTTATCATGATTTAAAGCTTATTTTATTTACATGATTATATGAGGTTAACATGTAAGTAATATCACGATTTAGAGATTATTTTATTTTCATGTTTATACGAGGTTAACATGTGAATAGTATTATGATTTAAAATTTATTTTATTTGTAAATAATATCATGATTATTTGCATGATTATATGAGGATAACATGTAAATAGCATCCTAGTTGAAATAATATTATTTTCTAGAAGGGATTATGGATTAAAAGTAATATTAAAATTTTATCGTATTGGTAATTATTATACATTACGATCTACGGTTTAGCGTAATTTTGATATGATAAATAAAAGATTAATTTTATTATTTAGTCTTAGATAGTGAGGCAAAATCAACAATGTATGTGTATATGAGATGCTAGAGATATGTGCACTTTAATTGTAATGATATGACCGCTTAGAGCATAGTAGCTGATTTAAACAAGGGTGAGAAATCGGATTGTCAGAACTATGACATATGGCATAGGAATATCCAATATCTCCTCGATGAGTCCGAGGCAAAAGAGACTTTATCACATATCCTAGTTTATCCTAAGGAGGGGATCACTGCTTAGCATCGTAGAGACATGCAGGCCAATTAGATTTGGGCCAAGAAGGACCGTTGTGCACATGCACAATGAGAACATTAAAACATTCAACGACTTGTTGTATCATCTTGAGTTCGAGGCAGAGCGTCGGACCGTAAGGTTTAATAGCACTGTGCTCTTAGCCGAACTGGCGAAGCGCAAGACAACCAAGTCTAGGAGCAAGCACAAGGGTAAGGCGTCCCAACAAGGGGAAAACAACTGAGAAAGCGTCTAAGGCAAAACAAAGTACCAAGCGCCCTAAAGAGAGAAGCGTAGAGGAAAGAGACATGTTCAAAGTAATCTGCTATGAAATAGTGGAGATACTTAGACTAGTTTTTTCAGTTATTTTCAGTAGAGATTGCGTTTCCATTTCTTTAGAGTCGGTTTTATATGGTAGGGGATTTATTTCTGATGGTCTGTTTAAACTTGATATTAAGAATTCAAGTGATGCAAATTTGGTTTCTAATTTGACTTCCCATGGTAATGATGTTATTATTTCTGATTCATTGAAATGGCATGCCAGACTAAGCCACATAGGGATAGAGAGGATGAACCGATTGGCTAAAGCAGGATCGCTTGCCAAGGTTCAGTTACCTGTTTGTGAGCATTGTTTGGCCGAAAAATCATGTAGGAAATCATTTAATTGGTAAGGCAGTGAGAGCGAATGTTCCTTTAGAATTAGTCCATTCTAACATATGTGAACCACTCAATGTTAGGACCCATCACGGAGAATCCTATTTCATTACATTCATCAATGATTACACGCAATACGATTATGTGTACTTGATTTCCCACAAGTCAGAAGCATTAGATTGCTTTAAACACTTCGTGGCAGAAGTCGAGAACCAATTAGATCGACACATGAAGTGTCTCCGTACCGATAGAGGACGCGAATATTTATCTGATATGTGTAGACATCCCAATTTGCACTAAGGTGCAGTTTTACTGTTTTTGCAGCTCCCTGAAGGTTTGGCTTGAGAATCAGCAACTCCAAATCAGTATCTGAATCTAATCTCTACCATGTACTCAAATTCCTTAGAAATCCCTGAAAATCCCAAAGATTTTTGAAAATGACCAAAATACCCCTAGTAGACCCCACCTGATTCATTTCAGTCCTAAATCCATTTTCAACCTCAAATTTGAATTCCTTAGCCAAAATACTCTCCAATGAGTATAATCTTTGGCTAATTTGAAGTTTGTCAGAAAAATGACAATTTTGCCCCTAATTCGGTCTTTCAGACCAAGCAATTAAATCCGAGGGTCAAAATATTTTTTTTCGACATCAAATTTAGATCCCTCATCGAAACACTTTCGAAACGACTGTAATTTTGTAAAAATCCGAGTTCGGGAGTCGAAGGGTCATTTTTGGTATTTTTAAAATTATAAAAAAAATGACAGAAGAATATAATGGGGTAAAAAAATAATAAAAGAACATTTTAGGGAGGAAATTGAAATAAAATGATTAAGAGAATATTTGAGGAAAATTTGTCATGAGAATATTAGAAGTGTCATGTGGCAAATCCCCAAAAAAGAAAATAAATAATAAAAAGGAAAGAAAGAAATAATAAAAATAAAAATAAATTTGGACCGTGTGTATTAGACGTATTTAATATTTTGTGTTTTAGGGATATTTTAATGTTTTTGTAAATTATTTTATTTTATTTTCATTATTTATTAGTTCTATTTTTATTTAGTAGCTTTCTAGACTTATTAGATTTTTTTTTATAAATTGGTCAAATAAACTTGAACTAGGTCACCGGTTGAACCGGAAGAGAGTGGGTGCCTGACACCTTCCCACTCTCTTAACTAAACCTCCTTACCCAAATCTGGTTAGACAATGCTAAGTTTCCTATTTGGTTTATTTTTGAAATTCATTGTTAAAATCATTGGTGACCATTCACACCTGAATCCAATGAATGGTGGTGACTCCAAAATAACCTGATCGACCTAGGGTCCACCCGACCGTGGGGGTGATCACAATATGTTTAAAGAGTTATGTGAAGAAAAGGGAATCCGAAGGCAATTGACAATCCTAGGCCCATGGTGTGAGCTGTCGTAGGCACTCCAAATTAATTCCTTTACTCTTGAATTAAAAATATGTAGTAGTGAGAGTAAGGG
>JAUPMG010000001.1:25632449-25643440 GCA_031762675.1 Pachysandra terminalis
AAGAATCACCAATCTACATCATTATAATTGTGATCTTCTACTATCACTACTCACTACATCTGAGAATCATCTTCACCATCATAATCCGGAGTAAATTCAAAGTGAATACATAGGAAATACAGCTTTCTAGCTGAATTTCATCCTTGAACAAACGAAGTAGAATCTTTAAACCTAGTTAATGTCTATTCTAAAACCCTTCGACTAGGGTTTCACTTCTACTCCTCATTCATGTCAACTTTCCCGGTAATTTCCATGAATGATCTGCCTACATCAAAGAATCACCAATCTACATCATTATAATTGTGATCTTCTACTATCACTACTCACTACATCTGAGAATCATCTTCACCGTCATAATCCGGAGCAAATTCAAAGTGAATACACAGGAAATACAATTTTCTAGCTGAATTTCATCCTTGAACAAATGAAGCAGAATCTCTAAACCTTGCTAATATCTATTCTAAAACCCTACAACTATATAGAAAGAATCACCAATCTACATCATCATAACTGCAATCTTCTACTGTCACTACATCTCAGAATCGTCTTCATCATCATAACCCGGAACAAATTCAAAGCGAATACACAAGAAATACAACTTTCTCGCTGAATTTCATCCTTGAACAAATGAAGCAGAATTACTAAACCTTGTTAATGTCTATTCTAAAACCCTCCGATTAGGGTTTCACTTCTACTGCTCACTTTCCTGGTAATTTTCATAAAATCATTCTCGAAAAAGAAAAAATAGAAAAAGAAAAAATAGTTGAGAATGGATTTTTTTTTTTTCACCTCTATATTCCGGGTCTAGAGTTCCTACACTTCCTTTGCATCTCGATTAGGGATTGAGGATTTAAATCTAACTGCATGAAGAACACGATATTTAGAGCAGATAGAAAGCGAGGACGAAGGCTAACCTGCGTTAAGGAGATGCTATGGAGTTCCCAATTCACTTCTTTCTTCTGATAAAGAGCGTGGAAGAAGAAACTTTCGTGTGCTTCACAACCCGAAGAAAGATGGAGAAAAAGAAACCCAGATCGCATCAGAAAGATACTAAAAGGAGGGAAAGAGAACATTCCAGAGACGATCTCAAACGATTTGAATGTTTATATAGGGCGCGTTTGGCGGTGGCTCTTGGAAGAAGAAGCAATTCCTTTAAAATTGAGTCGTATGAAGCCTTCATAAAACCTAGGTTGCGTTTGTTTCAGCTTGTACGTATGGATAAGCACTCATTGGATAAGTTGCTCAATGGAAGCACTTGTCTATTGTAACAATACACTGCTTATTGGAAGAAAATAGAGTTTGGTAAATACATTGATTTAAGTGCTTATGAAAGTTTAGGGTAAAATAGGTATTATAAAAAAAATTATTAAAGTTAGAAATAACATTTATTTAAATGCGTATGAAAGTTTTGGGGTAAAATAGGTACTTTAAAAATATTTACTAAAGTTGTGAAATAGCTTAATCCATAAGAGCTTGTGAGAAGCGCTCTCAGCAGCTTCTCCTTATGGGTAACCTTCCTCTATTGCTTATGGGTAAGCACTTACCCATAAGCGTTATCAAACATATATTTAATTTTAAAAAGTGCTTATATAAGCTATAAGTTGTAATAAGTATTTATAGAAGCCTGGCCAAACATAACCTTAGAAGAATAAAAGATGTTTGGTAAATACCTATTTGAAAAAGCGCTTCCAAGTTATATTTGAGAAATTTGAATCGAGTAAGAAACCTATATTCAGTAGGAGTTTTGTTCGTGAATATAACATGGGTAAAATAAGCAGTTTAAAGGTTTTAAAGTGGCATATAAGACTAAGACATATGTCATTGAATCCTCAAACTGATTCCGGCAAACGTGATTTCAGCAACAAAAAATAGTAACTTCAAAAAAATCAACGTTTAGATGAAATGATTCTTGTTGAATCGTTTTTTGCTTGGATTTACCAAACGCTTATTTATCTGAAGCGCTTTCGGATTTAAGAATCACTTCTAAGACCCGAAGAAGCTACGCCAAACACACCCACAAAACCGAGAGTATTTCGTCTGGAATGTTTGTACCCGCGTGTTCAAATGTTTGTACCTGCGTATAATGCAAGGTACAAGCATTTCAACGCAGGGTACAAGCATTTCAGCACAAGGTGTAGCAAATATTCCAGGCTTTGTAGACCAGACGAAATGCTCTCCACAAAACCGGATCTCAAGGGAAAAGAGTCAAAAGACGGCCTGAATGCTAAACCAACCGGCATAGCGGCCGAACCAGAAGATATTTGAACCCAGCTCGGACTCCGAATGACGGTCCATCGGATCAAATCGCTGGCATCATTTTTGATTTCCTGCATTTTGAATTAAACTACAAAATCTAATGGATTTCTGAACTGTCACATAAGGGGTTTATAGATCAAATTGCTTGCAATTGAGGTATCCATTAAGCATTTCATTACATAAAAACGGTTCATGCAATGAGGATTCAAACAGCATAAGTTTGCATACATTGTACAAGTTTTTGTACCTCTTTAAAGCCAGATGTTTCACTTCTTACAATCCAACTTAAAAAATAATCTGAATGAAACATGATACATTTATAGAAGACCACACAAACGAGGCCTGGAGCAGAACTGCCTTCCATTAGCTTTCACCACTGCCATCATTCCTGCAGTCAACCCGGCGAAAAGTATCGAAGACATGAAATGCTGTGCATTTCCCCCAGCTGTTGCACAGAACATGGATTAAGGTGAATAAGTCTAAATGATACATTTCAACAAATTCTGAGGGGAATGGATATTAACAAAGATACATGACAAGGGATGGCAAAGAGAGGAAGTACCTTGGCTAAGCGTGAACGATGTCAATGTAAGACCCCCAACTAGTAAAGCCGAGGCAACTGGAAGATACTGGAATTTTTTGTCCCATCCATAACAAGGTAAGATAATCAGGGATGGTACCAGAAAGACCAGAACATTGTTACATACTCAACATAGGTCAGAGCTGGGGGGGTACGTTTAAATTTAGTATCGGATCAGGGATCGTTCCGGTTCGATACCAAGTTGGATCGACCAATCCAAAACATGATCCAATTTTCTTTTTCTTTTTTTTAATAAAAAGAAACTTTTTTCAGGGGTGCCGGAGGATCCATATTGGCTCGTTTGATTTGACTCGTCCGAAACCGAGTCAGAGAATTTTTAATAAATTAGGGATTGGCTTGGGATCGCGACTCGTGCCGAACCGATCCCGTGAGGGTTTGAATACAATATCATTTTGAGATTTTATTTTTATGTTTCAGGATACATGCGATTGCCAATTTTTATATGAGAACTGGTAGTGGATTCTCCAGCATGGATATTAAAACTACCCTAAAAAAAGTAGACCTTGAACTTGATATTGCTTACCGAGAACGATTCAAATCCATTCAACTGGAATGGGGAAGGACTGTTTCTGTTAACATTATAGTGGCCACTGATGAGATCCATTGCATCCTGAAATCAAAGCGAACTTAAGTGTAAGCAATTTCCAGCCTTACAGATTGCATGGTACCGGCTGCTTCATCCAAAACTGAAAAGTATTTGAAGTTAGGACAATGGTGTTAATAAAGTGCTTACCTGTCGAACACCATCCTGAAAATTATTTAAATAATATCTTGAAAGAGAACTCATCCCATCTTTAATTAGTCCTGAAAATGTCTGTCTTCCAAACCTGCAATATGAATTTACAAAATGGATGAAATGATATTAGTGTTCTTGTGATTTCTAATTCTAAGAAGGTTCATGTCATTCACTACATTAATATCTTAGCTATTTTGAATTTTCAGAAATGTCAAAGATGTTTGTGACAGGAAACAATGAATGATTAGAACCACCTGATTAAATCACGTTTCAGGGCGTGTGTCCCAGAGTATTCCAGACTTATCTCATCACCTTGCTCAACCCATACTACCAAAAAGACAAAAAGTTCACAGAGAATATTGAAATAATCACACCAGCATCAACCAACTTAGAAAGGGTAACACAGAATCAATAAGTGTAGAAACTTCTTACATGTCCTGAACTTCTCATAAACTTCATCAAATGTAGAAATGCACTCACTGGAAGAAAGCAATCCTATCCTTTGTAGTTGGGAATTCAAAGATTTCCTAGCGAGGTAACTCTGGAACCACGAAAGTAGAATGTAGATATGCTTACTTAGACAATATCTAACCCAAAGATGTAACAAACTAAGATACTAGTCAGGCAGATTGCAGCGAAGGCAAGGAACAAAGTAGCACAAGTCTCGTAGGAAAACTGATTTTCTACCATGGAAAGAAGACCATTTGATCAAGTCAAGTATTTTGGATGATCAAAAAAGATATTGTCTGTATATGGCAACGGGTCCTAGATAGATTGTAGGACTGATGACAGTAGTTTAGCTAAAACTTATTTTGCATCAATCTCCTGGGTAGGTCCCTTCAAATACATGGTGAATGGGCTTCAAAAGTGCATTCTGCCAATGTTAGACGATTCTTATGGCTTATGGCTTATAAACAAATTACTTTCTACCAACATTTCAAGTACCGAGTTCGTCACTTTTAGATATCACTTCAATCAGCTCCAACCGTTCAAGGGTCAAGTGCTTATATATTTCATATTGCAGTTGGATAAATGTGGTTTCACACTTTTTTCAAATATTATACAGACAACCATTCCAATAAGCATATCTCATTTCACCTTGGTCAGAAGCCTTCCAAGTAGAGCTGTCAACGTATCGGATCGGATCAGGGCATATTTGATTAAAATTCGGATCAAATCGGATCATACTTTATCGGATCGTCAGATCATAAATCCCTTACCAAATCCGATTAGTTTCGGATCGGATCAGATTCGAATAATTATTGGATTTTTGTAATATACATATTATATATACACACAAATGGAATTGGGTCGGATTCTTATCGAATCGAATCAACCTATATCCGAATTTGATCCGATTAATAGTCGGATTGAATCAGATTATATCTTGTCGGATTATCGGATCGAGAATCCCTTACTAAATCCAGCTTTTTCAGATCGAACTCGGATCATGATTCGATCCATTGACAGCCCTACTTCCAAGGCTTGGAATGCTTACATCTTGTACCTTATTCAAAGGTTAGTATGGAAACATTCATCAGGTTATTCACATGAGCATAGGGTCATATTAATCTAGTCAGGCATCGACCAGAAAACAAAAACAAAGATAGAAAGGACGGAAAGAAAAAAGAAAGCAAGAAAAACATTTAAAAAAAAAAAAAAGAAAAGAAAAGAAGCTCACGAAACTATAACCAGTCTAATATCTCAAACCTGGGTAACATTGGTTCGATCAAGGCAATCAATGCAGTTAACTCTAATAATTCCTTTCTGCTCAGTTAATACTTCTCCTTCTGCGTCTACAAGGAAGTATCTGCTCAGCTGGAAAAATAATGAATTAAAAACAGTATTACTGTCAACCAATATAATTGGAACTGAATTTTTCATATATTTTTATTTTATCCTTTTTGGTAGAGAAGTTTTCTTAATAAGAAACAGTTCTAAAAAGTGTTCCTCATCGATTTTCATTACCCTTGCTTCTCAAAGTCTTCAGAGATTTGATCATAGAGTAGTTGAATGTTATCAAAGTTTGAGCCGCCACAAATGTGATGAAAATCAAATGACACATATCTGCAAACAAGTTACAATCAAATAATCAAGTTAATAACAAGGTTGTCCAAAATAGTGCTTCAGTTCTTAGAAATTCTATAAAAAGAAACAAAGAATGCAGCAGCCCCATGCAAAATATGCATTAAGTGCAACCAACTGAAGTAACAGCTATATTTTTGTCATCTATTGAATAACATTTAACAATGGCAGTGTTCTTGGATCAGTCATTGAACCGGAGATAGAACATTGACACGATCAGTGGTTAATCTGATCACCAATTCTCTCATATTAAGGTTTTAATTACAAGTAGGAAAATAATGGAGAAACAATATATATTTTTTATATATGAAACCAGTCCTATCAAAACTGGGCATAGAAAAAAACCAATGAGGATGCTGTTTCCGGTTTTACCAGTTCGACCAGCTGGCACATTACAGTTTTCAGGGTGATTTTCAAATTGCAAAGAAAAGAAATTAATGGTTTGAATTGCTGCAACCTTTGCAGGGCGTCCAGATTATAGAGTTTATTAGCTAGAGATCAGGTATGACCCACCTAACAGCAATGTTTTACAGCGGCTCAAGGTCAAGGTTAGAGATAATGCATTACGTAAAAAAGTCAATGAGAACTCTTGCATGTTGCATTTTGAGCCTTTGTGTTTTTATAAGCTTGTTAATAATGCATTTGAATTCAGTATTTAAGTCGGTACTTATCCTTTTGCTGCTGCAATTATTCATATAAACAAATATGTTTAAAAGGTAAAACATTTATGAGTTTTTTCCTTCAGCAACCGGAAAAATGAATCTCTTGAACCAATCTAAGTTAGGACAATTTGAAGAAAAAATATCAGTACAGAGAGGATCAAAAGATCTGCTCATACACAAATAATCATATTGATCAATTCAAATGAATTAGACTTATCATTGGGATTCGTCTGACATAGTTTGCTATATGATTCTGTTGACTAGAACCCCATTATGGGTGAACCATGTAAATCTCATGCTGTGGTTTTGTATGTTTGCGAATTTCTTTTTCTACACTTGCTTGTTTCTTTGCATGTATCTCTTAGGGTTTTTCCATAGGTTACTTCAATAATTCAACGTATATTATGGTTTTTGATTTCTAGAAACAGCATTTGTAGTTTCCAGCTTCATAGCAACAAAGGCACATTGTCATTTCAATAAGGTAGCGTTGCAATAGTTAGATCATAATAGCAGTTCCATAATACAGGTCCATGAAGTATTGATTGCTACTGAACATATTGCAGTGAGCCAGTGACTCCAGTGCTTTGGTGATACTGTGGTCCAAAACATGTTTGCCAGTTTCAATTGATTATCAAATTTGGTACTTATTAAGCAAATGGTGTACCAGAAGGAAAAGAAAAACATAAGAATTTCATTCTTCCTCCCTCCCTATCTATCTATATGCACACACACACACACACACACACACACACACACACACACAAAGAGAGAGAGAGAGAGAGAGAGAGAGAGAGAGAGAGAGAGAGAGAGAGAGAGAGACTATATGTGTCTATATTGTTTCTAGGTATACGCATAGGACATGTATAAAAGAGTCAAGTAGCAAGCCACCTCACATTTGGTAGCTTTTGCATTTCAGCAGCATATGTCATACTTATTTGACCTTCCTCACCATGCTACAACGGCAAGACAAAACAAACAAAAAATGAAATGTCAAGAACTATATAAATGAATAAAATGAAACTATACCAAGGGTGCCTTGATATAAGCCTGCTTATGCTAAAAAGTTGTATATCAGCAAGAGCAAACTCGTGGTAATTATACACTCTCCATTGGATAAACAACTTTACACATACAGTATGGTCCTAAGACCATGAATTCAAAATTTGAGGTGATTAAGAAATCTTTGAAAAGCTTCAACAGAATTTTGAGAAACCGGAACCAGAAAATTGGTGTAAATCAGCCTACAGTTCTACTGTTAATGAGAAGCACTTGTAGTAGAAATTTATCAACCATTCTCCCCCAAATCCACCAAGTATAGATACAATATGTTAAGATAGTGTACTTACCAATTGGAGGTGCACAACACAATAAACTATGCACTAATAAAAAAAGGAATGCCACGGTTGGATCAAATAAGGAAGACCTTACGAATTCGTTGGACCAAGCCATAGTAGCCTAGGCAATGGCTAATTAAATGTCACAAGGGAATAGAAATGAACAGACTTTTATGGGAAAAAATAACAGAAGTTTGGAAATTATTTAAATTAAATGAAGCAAAGTCCACATAGAATATGGAAAAGCAATAAAGTCAAAAAACCTCACTGAGAACATAATGCACAGAATTAGTATATTCACTCTTGGAAGGAAAGAATTTAGTATATTCACTCTCAAAGGGTCTTCTGAAACATGTACACATGCTAATATCCGATGAGTGAACATATTCATTCATTCATTGGGACATCTTGAATGCTGCACAAAAGGATGTAATTATTGAAATTCCTTTGATTTTGTGCAGCATTGGAGATAGATTCATGATGCCAACAATGCTATACTCACAAAATAGAGATTATTATACATCCATGGACAGTTCATGGATCTCCTAATATAGTCTTGGACTAAAACATACTGAACTTTGCAACTCTCTGTTAAGAAGAGCCTAGTGCTGAAATAAATTTTAGATGCAATAGCTTCTTCTTAAACTTGGAAAATGTCTCTCCCAAGTTAATGCAAGTTGTTTTATCTAGGGAAATCAATCAATGAAAATTTTTAAGAAAATAATTTAATAGTCTTTGATCAACATGCAGTTAGATACAACAAAACTATTGCATGCTTTGCATCATATCTGGTACCTAATAGAATTTTTTTCTTATTTTCATTTTCAAAACTTTATGACTATCTCTTAAGAGGAGTTAAATGCAGAAGCTGAAACATATTTAATTGGAATAGCTTCTTCTTTTTGTTATTCTGAATCACGGAAACTGTTTCTTCAAAGTAGATGGAAGTTATTTCATCTGGGGAAACTCAAGCTATAGACAATCCTTCTTTTGTAAATTCCTCCTTTGCTTTTGAATGAAATGCAGAATAAAGAAACAAATAAATAAAACTATATTACCATGTTTAAATAATGAGATTTTCTTCTTAAGCAATAAAGGAGTCATAGAAGCGAATAATCAAGTGAACATTAGTAGACCTTGTTAGAACCCACAAACTGCAATCATTCAGTCAAGAGCCAAAGAAACACAGTTTTAATCTTAAAGAAAAGTAAGACAATGAGAACCAACTTACACATGCACGCACGCACGCACACGCACACACACACACACATAAAGGACATTAAGTTGCAGGGTAGGTTCATGCGCTAATGAAGCAATCAAGAGAAAACAACTAAAATGATTATGAAAAGCCTTACTTTATCTGTGAGGTCCACTGCTATGGTCTCTCCATATCTTTGCAAAAGATCATGAAAATGGCGCTCTACGACTTTTGGCTGCCAAAAAAAAAAAATTGAATAAACATAAATAATGCTTAGATGCTGCTCATTACAAAAAACAAAGGAAAATGTGCTAGCTTATACATACTGTCTCCTCATGATTAATTATTTTAAGCTGTGGTTTATAGCTCAAGTCCACAATTTGCTCCCAAAGAAGTGGAATCGAACCTCGAATCTGAAAAAACATATAACTAAACATGCATTATGTATCAAAAAAAAAGGAAATATTTACCAGTCAGAACTTCATATGGACCTAGAAATCCGGAAAACTTAGAAAAATATAGGTGTAAAAAAAGAAACCAAGAAGATAATACTGAACCCAAAAAACAAGCATATGATAATCTACATAATAAACTATATACGAAAGTGGGTAAAAAATATGTTTATAAGCTTGCACGATTTAGAAAGAAGAAAGCAAGAGATCTAGATCAAGTTAGATGCATTAGGATTGAAAATTCGAGAGTCTTACTAAAATATGAGGAGATTAAAAAAGGTGGAGAGAACTTCATATGGATCTAGAAGTCTGAAAAGCTTAGAAAAATATTATAAAAAAAAAAAAAAAAAAAAGAAACCAAGAAGATAATACTGAAGCCAGAAACAAGCTAAGGAATGAACAGATCCGAGAGTGTTTAGGAGTAGCTCAAATAGGAGATAAGATCAAGGAAAGTAAGTTAATATGATTTCTCCATGTTAAACAAAGACCTAGGGAGGCACTATTAGAATGTGCAAGGGAGGCTGTACATTGAATTATCAAGAAGCGCTAGAGGAAGACCGATAAGGATATGAATGAGTCAATCAAAAATGATTTAATTGCACATGATTTGACTGAAGATATGGTTTTTGACAACTTGCAATGGACAGGATTCATGCGGCCAACCACAACTAGTTGAGATAAGGCATTTTGTTCCTGTTATTATTGTAATTTCATATGGATCTATTATTGCAAAGAACTAGATATGAGGAAAACTCTAAAGCGATAAAATTGGGATACTTGTGACAAAGACAATGATCAAAACTTACAAATAAGCAGTTGCCCAAACTGAAACACGGAATGTCACTCTTAGGAAATACATGATTAAGATTCAACTGACTACAGATTGATAAAAAACTTATAAACAGTGTATGAAATAACATGAATAATCGCCCTTAACATCACAGAGATTATGATATGTAATCATCAGTGGAAGTATAACAGTAGAAGTTATTTGATGTTTTAACCATGACACATATACACACTCTCGCCTGCACATGGTATTTGGCAGATCATTTCAGGGATTGGAGTAGGATTATGTCACTATTGATGCATATTTTCAAATTAGGAACATTTAGATCAATATATTTTGCACACATCTGCAGAGAAGTGACCATGGCCTATGGGGCCAGACCACAATTAATGCCAGGTATAAGGTCTGGCCATCTGTAAAAAATACAATATATTTAGGTGCATCATTTCAAAGCTACATTTTTTTCAAAGATTACAAAGATTGATAGGGAAATAAATGATTTCAAATATATCAATACGGATGAAATTCGACATAGAACAATTGTTGTTCCTTCAAGAATTATATTCAGACCAGCAAACAGAGTTATTTTGGTAGCCCATTTAGACTATGAAAATTTTTTCGGACCGGTTCCGGTCCGGACTGCCAGTCCGGACTGGTACCGGCCCGTCCGGATCCTGTACAGAAAACAAAAAAAAAATTCAAAATTTCAGACCGGCGCTGGACCGGCTGGGACCGGTGGGATCAGCGGGACCGGTCACCAGACTGCTGGACCGGCGGTATTGGGACCGGACGCCGGACCGTAGAGACCAGTGGTCGGACCGCCGGAACCGGTCACCGGACCGCCGGTCCATAACCCGGCGATACAAGGCTTTGTATC
>JAUPMG010000001.1:25671640-25690996 GCA_031762675.1 Pachysandra terminalis
CACAAAAAAGACTCATTTCACATGTGGGTGCAAAACCAACCTCAGTTAGCAACCTTTTCAGCCAAAGAAGTTCACACTAAAAAAATCATAATCAGATAGGAAACCAAGTAACTTTGAACTTCAAAGAAGCCATTATAAGAAGAAAAAAAAAGATTTACTAGAAATCAAGAAGATTCTGAAAATAAAAAGATTCAAAACAAATTTGAAAGACAACAGACATCCCATTTACCATATTAATTAAGAGACAAAGGGCAAACAAATCTGGAAAGAAAGAAGAAGAAGCTATTATAGGGCTTTGTAAGAGTCATTTTAGACTTGCTTGTATGCATCCTGTTGCATACATCAAAGTTTTGACCAATCAAGGTTCATGGGACCTTCAAGTCACAGGCATCAGCTCTCTTCCTCCATTTGTTAATGTTTGGTTTCTTGGAGCTCCTGAGTTTGTTTATTTTTATCTTATTTGACCAACTTTTAAAGGTATTTGAATTTTTCCTCATTATTTCTTTGAATTGAAATATACTAGGATGTGCTTGTTTGAATGACCATTGTGATTCTATCAGTGGTGCTGTAGGAAATGACAACAATGGCTGTGCCTCAATGGAGACGGGTCCTACGGTCGTTTTGGTATCAATTCTATTTCCTTGTTTATTTCTCAATTCCATTGTTAACCATTGCTATTGCTTTATCTCAGATTGCTTTGCGTTGTTTCATGTCCATAGGCAATCCAATCTGCTAATCTTAAATCTAATCAATGCGGCAATGATATTGGTTCAGAGCACCCGGTTGGGAAAACTGATGACAGTGAAGGAGAGGGAGGCCATCCAAATTGCTACATAAAATTTTATGTTTGTAGGAAGATAGCAACTGGCATGAGCTGATTTTTTTGTCAGATGCAGGGAAGAAGCGAAGCGTGGCCTAACAGCGTTTTACCATTACCAGAAATGAGTTTAACTGGTCATGTGTTCTTGTTGAGCCCGTCACTGAGACATCACAGCCTTACTTTTTGTCTGGCGGGATGTGTAAATTGTTTATGTGAGGGAGCAGGAGGGATTTTAATATCAATTTTTGTCCGACGAGATACGTAAATTTGTTTATGGAAGGGGCTGTTTAATAGTGTTTTGGCGCAAGGTCTTATCTTTCTTGTACAGTTGAAGGGAAGCCTTAGGTACAATCTGGGTTCATTTTGAGCGTTTGTGCAGAGTCAAATGCTTCAAGTAGAATTGTAAGTAATACTGTAATTATCAGTCAAAAGTCCCAAAGAGGGTTGCTCTCTCTCTGTCGGGTATTTAATAGAAATTTTAGGTAATACCCTATGAGATCATTTTCTTGAATGGATTGCATGATTGACTCACTAGCAATTTACTTCAGGGTAGATGAAATGCTGAATTACCAAACACATTAATATAAGCTTCTTCTTGTTGATGCTCTCGATGCCGGGCCGGCTACTCGGAAGCACAAATCTCCTACATAAGTCGGCTACTCGGTGTCGGTGGTGTTTTCTGTTCGTCGCCATGTCATCGCAAGAAGAGGAAGAAAAACAGAGCAAGTAGAGGGATAGAAGAGAGCAATAGAGATGGTATTTACGTGGTTCGGCCGGCTAGCCTACGTCCACTGGTGTCCTTGGTGGGCTGGTGTTCTACTATTGGCGGCTAGCCTACGTCCACTGGTGTCCTTGGTGGGCTGGTGTTCTACTATTGGAAGCTTGGTGTACATATTACAATGTTAGAATATAGTCTCCCCAAACCCTAGTGTTGTCCCTCTACATTTACTAAAAGAGGTATTTATACAATAGCATACATAGGGGTCTGATCACATGTGGTGCCGATTCATAAGCACTTGGTGCACTTTCATATTGAAGGTCAAGATGAAGCTACATAATAGCATATAATCTGATATGAAGTGGTTGTTGGTTGCCACGCGGATTTCTGAGTGAGGTCTGTGCATAAGACACATGGAGCCCAATAGACGGATTGAAGTAGATGATTGATACCACGTGTCACTGATCATAATCCACTATCTACACTCGGAAGCTCAAATCTCCACAAATCTCCCTGCATAAGTGCGCAGAACCTTGTTTGAGTTGGGATTGATAAATTAAGGGTGATTTCCCCTCCGGCTGGATTTTGCTGAAAAACCAATACCAGATTTCATGCATTGAACTTTCCAAAAGATACTTTTATCACTATTTATATTTTTACGGATTAAATCATAAATAATTATCGTTTTACCCTTGATATCGTTTTGGGTCAAATTTGGAACTTTTGGACGCCTAAAAAAGACTATAATCAAATATTCTATACATACATGAACAGCAATTGGAAAGCAAAGAAGAAAAACTTGTATTTCCATAACTTCAACATCAATTATACATTGCATAAGGTGTTTCTAGCCCCTCAGGCTCCTGCCATCCTTCTTCCAAATATAGGCTAAGTTAACTTGATACAGTAAAACAACAAACTTCTTCATATAACTATAATTTCTAGCTTCAATTATTAGCTATGGATCATCGCCAGGTTTGGTGCGCCTACTTCTACCATCCTCGGCGGCATTGTGTTCATGACACTAGTCGGGAATTTTTCAGCAGCAGAAGATTGCGGCTCATAGGCTGAAACATGAACTCCGAGAGCTGCCCTGCCTGATGGATCAAGATTGTTTGACCAAGTAGCATCCCACTCCACAGCCTTGGCTGTGCTGCAAGCTATGCTTGCACCTCCGGGGACAGTTAATCTTGCTGGATTCTGCAGAGCCGAATAAAGGGGTATCATTATTACTCTGATAATTTACATGTATCAGCAACAAGGTTTTTTTTTATTTTTGGTGAGATTAGATTACCTGTGGGAAGAACCTCTCAAAAATCATCCTGTAATAGTAGCCTTCTTTCGAGGTAGGTGTGTTATGTGGGTAAATTCGACTCGCGTTAAGCATCATTTTATTCGTCACCTAAAAAGAAAGCATTTAGAATTAGAATTAGATCAAGACAAACACACACACCTCCACATGTGTACGCGCATATACAGAGAGACAGAAACAGAGATAATACATGAAGAGCAGCATGGGCTTTGAGTCCATCAATCCAACTGTAGCCAACGCCATCACTGAATTGCTCTTTCTGCCTATAGAGAATATGCTACAGATCACAACAAATAGACCATGTTAGTTGGTTAAACAGTCTATACTTAATAAAGAAAAGATCCAAGAAGATGCTGTCGGACCTTAGGCAGATAAGGATGCTCCTCGTCGTCGAACGCCCTCCTAAGTATCCACTTCTCATTATGTCCTTGATCTGGTTTTATCTGGTACAAAGTAGAGAAATTTTGAGGAAACAAACTGGATTGGGAAATCCCAATAGATAACTTGATAATATCACTTACCATCTTCCAGTCAGGATCGATGTCCATCGAAACATTGATGAATTCTTTATCCAAGAAGGGAACGCGAACTTCCAATCCCCACGCCGAGGTTGATTTGTTAGCTCTCAAGCAGTCATACTGGTGGAGAGCCTTAATCTACACACATTTCAAATGAAGAAAGACATTAATACTCTCTCCCTTGATCTTTCTTTCATGGAAAAAAAAGTTGGCAGAGATAAAGAAAACATCATAGCGAAAAGGCTTTATTTACCTTGTGACATGTCTCACGGTGGAACTCTTCTTTGTTGGGTGCCTTGTGGAAGTACAAGTATCCACCAAATATCTCGTCGGAACCTTCGCCGGAGATCACCATCTTCACTCCTAGCGACTTGATCTTACGTGACATAAGAAACATAGGAGTGCTCGCTCTGATCGAAGTTACATCATAAGTCTCAATATGGTAGATAACATCTTCAATCGCATCGATACCATCCTGCACAATGCCAAGATCATTAACTTATAAACTGAAAAAAATGGCTTTTTACACAAATTTGACATGGAAATTGGGATATAAAGTTTTGATACCTGAACAGTAAAGTGAAACTCATGGTGAACAGTTCCCAAATAATCTGCAACTTCTCTTGCAGCCTTCAAATCAGGTGATCCCTGCACAAACACAAACAATCATAAAATAAAATTCGGAGAGAATTTCTGAGAAGTTAATTTAAAATCTTTTCATAATTGAATTCTGAGAATAACCTCTAGGCCAACACAGAAGGAATGGAGCTGTGTACCCCATTGCTTGGCAGCCTTTGTGCCTGCCAAGTAACGCGCCGTGACAGCCGCTACTAATGACGAATCAAGGCCGCCGGAAAGCAGAACCCCAAAGGGTACATCAGTCATTAGTCTTTTGATTACAGCCTGTGGAAAAATTGCAATAAAGACATGAGGAAATGCATTAGATGAAATGTTCTTTATCAAAGTTGAAGAGCTCATCAAACTTACACTTTCGAAAGCGCGTCTCAGGACAATCGGATCATAAGGGGATGAAGGAATAGACTCCGAGAACCAGGGTGGATTATACCATCTTCGAAGTCCACCTTCTTTGCTCGAGTACAGGTGACCGGGTGGAAAACTCTCGAAATGTTCACAATCATCATTCAGTCCTTTCATTTCGGACGAAATCCAAATTGAGCCTAAAGAGTAGAAACATGAGAGAATTGAATTAACACATTCTAGATAGTTTTTGATTAGGGATTAATGAGAGTTACCATCAAGTCCCCAGCCAATATAGAGGGAGGTGATGCCGATGGCGTCACGAGCCACGATGAAGCTGTTGTCCCGAGTGTCCAACAGCACAAAAGAGAACATCCCATCCAACATGTCCACAAAATCCTCCCCATATTCCTCATACTATTAAGCAAGAACAAACAAGGTAAATAGTTCAATAAGCTGTAAAATCAAAATTAAAGATCCTAAAAAAAGAAATTCACCCTTCAATCAATCCAAAGGGATATTGTTTTACACATTTGTACTGATTTATCTCATTTTAAAGAGTATTATATGTGAATTATGGAATTATTTAATCTAAATTTTTACTACAGAAGAACAAAACCAGAGCTTTAGCCACTGAGATTCAATCCTTTGCTACATCGATTCGAAAAAGAACAAAACCAGAGCTAATCAGAACTGTTACCTTCTTGGATCTTAAGACTTTTTGGTTGGCCTTGAAAAATCAAAACAACATAGGCAAAGATACGAAAACCAGACTCACCAGATGGGCAATAACGTCGCAATCACTACCGGTTCGGAATTTGTGATGGGCTAATCGCTTCCGAAGCTCTTCATGGTTGTAAATCTCTCCATTCACCTGTTTTCAAACATAAAAATGTCATCATCAACTACTCAGAATTCGCAGACAACGACAAAGGAAACATCTGAATTACAATGTTTATAAAATTATATGTCCATACCGTCACAACGATCGACTTGTCTTCATTAAAAAGAGGCTGATCCCCGGAAGCTGGATCGATAATTGCTAATCGTTGATGAGCCAAAAAGCAGTCTCCATGTTGGTAGAGCCCGCTCCAATCGGGTCCACGGTGCTTCAATCTACACCAACAAATATTTGTTACATAACAGCATAGATTTCAGAAACCAGTGTTTCGAAACTCCTAGTGACTCAGAAAGTCCGGCTGAGTCGCTTCGGACTTATATATCTCGGCCTGAGTTCTAAGAAAACTCTTCAAATATATTCATCAATTGGTAACTCATCATGTAAATTGACTCACTTGTGACTACTCGAGTTTTTAAACACTGCCAGAAACAGAGGTAATCCCCAACAAACCAGAAAGGGAATAAATAAAAAGCAAATATATAAAAAGTAATATTTCAACATGGACCCCACATGATTTAAGACATTCGTGCATGAAAACAAGAAAAACCCAGAGAGAAAAATGAATCAAAAATCTCGTAAAATTAGATGAAACCCATAAGAAATCTAGAATTAAATTCCCCCCACAAGAAAGAACAGAAGATTATATATATATATTCAAGGAAATTGCCTGCGAGAAAGCTCAAGCACTCGAACCCTTTTGGCTTGGGAATCATCAGAACAACCTAAAACTGCTAGTATTCCACACATGATCTTTGATCTCAAGAAGAAGAAGAAGAAGAAATGATCAAGAAAACGAAACACAGATATGTATGATGGAAAAGAAGGTCACCTTGACATAAATAAACACATCTTAACACCCCCTATTTATAGGAAAAGTTCGCGACGGACGCTGACGCCACCAGCTTTTTTGCTTAAGCGGCGACCCTTCATCGCGTCATATGGCAGATCATCTGCCGTTCACATTGTAATCACAGATTCACAACACCTCCAGTTGATTTTCAACACGTGTCTTCATCGTCTTGATTTTCTCTCCTTACTTTCTCCCCAGTTTCATGCTGAGGTTTATCCATTTGACTGCTGACTCAGCTTAGGCCCTGTAATTTCCAAATTGTTGCATTTTTTTTTTTTAAGGTTTAAGATCAAGTGTTTACATGGAACAAAGTTTTTCTTTTTTCACTCAATGGAAAAACGACATGTGTCTTAGTAGGACACGTGTGTCATTACCATTGAGTCAATACGAAGAACTTCGTTCCCACTTCGCATTAAAACACCAGATCGCATACGTACGGAGGTTTGTTTTGCTGCGTTGGCGTTATCTTGTAGGATAAAGTATAGTAGCGAGAGTCGACAAGTTCGGACTTTGGAAAGATCATTGGCCACAGAAGTAGGACCCACCACCTCGGGATTGCACAGAAATTGCCAATCACATCGCGAGTGTAAGAATCTTTTCCGAACTCGCCGTGCTTGGCAAGCCTTTTAATATATATCTTTCCTTGTTTCGAGGAAAAATCGATAATGGCTCAGAATATCGTATTATATCCGGTGCTTCTTCACTCTCGGCCGTCCAAATATTTGTTTAGATCACCTGCTTAGAATCATCTGATTTGATTCAGACAGTTTGATTGATTTAGAGGAAACCTGAAGGAAAAAGTAAACCGTACACGTAGGCACCGAGTCACTGATTGGGACCATTCGATTATTGTGCTTTACAACTTTGACGAGGACAAATTAAGAACAAAGGTTAAACAGGAGTTTATGCTTTGGGATTAGTCTAATCCAATTAATTCAAAAGCTTTGCCGAGTCATATCAGGTAATCACTGTCTACAAGGTGGTGGGGGAGGTAGGATCCATCGTCCACTGAAGATGATGGACGTGCGGGCCCACCGGATAAAATGGCAAGCATAAGAAACAATTCAAGTGGAATGGATAACAAACGAACGGCCCAAGAAGATAATGTTACCAAATAGATAAAAAAGAATTACCCGAAAAAGAAAAGAAAAGAAAAGGTAAATAACAAAGATTAGTTGGTAAAGTTTAATCAAACATTTTGATTTTTTACAATTTGCACCTCGAATGTTCTTCAAAGGCCTCTCGTTGGGTGAGGAGGGTATGGGGTTCGATTCTTGAGTCGCTTTAGTAAGAGAGTGATTCGAGTGACCATCAGAACAGCTATCAAAAAAAATTATAGATCTTCAAAAAATGAATTTTATCTGAATCCGAACCTCATTTTCGGTAGGATGTATAAATGGGTCGGGTTGTGTGTGCCGGCTCAGTCTGAAACGTGACGAAGTGCCATGTCGTGCCATGGGTCATTGACTCATGATTCGGGCACAATTGGGCACGGACACAGTTGGGTATTGACTAGATTATAGGCAAAATTACGGATCCAAATTGTGCCCGAATCATGAGCCATGAACCCACGATAATAATTGTCTCGTGCCATGCCAAATTTAGGGGGACCGAAATTAGGCACAGCATGATAAATACAGCTAGACGGGCACGCATCGTCTACAATATTTTGGTGCAACATTTCTTACAACAAGACTTTGATTGGTTATTTTGTACTAAAATTATAATTTTTTTTGCAACAAAAGCATTTGAAAATAAAAAGGAACCAATCACATATTTTGCTGCAGGATCTAGTCCCGTTAGACACCCCTAATGTTCAGTCATTTATACCCGATTTATTACAAGGACTGAATGGCCCGATGAACCTTGGTTTAAAACGAGTCGGGTTTGACTCAAATGGATTCTATACGAGTGTAAAATAGGCCTTGACATTTGAATCTAGACCCATTAAAAAAAGGTTTTATTCCTGTTTTGTTTATCCATGTATCATGATCTAAATCGAGAATCCCAATAAGAACCCATAATCAACTTAAAAATCGATTCTATTCCTTTTTTTTTATCCATATATCATGATCTAAATCGAGAATCCCAATAAGAACCCATAGTCAACTTAAAAATCGATTCTAATTATAAGATTAGATTTTGATTTGGATTTTTTTAATTAATCAACCAAAAAAGCGATTCTAATTATAAGATTAGATTTAGAATTGGAAGTTTTATTTTTAATTACTCCAAGAATCTGGATTATATAATTTGGTTATAGCCAAAATTAGAATCTAGAATCCTAAGCAAATGCCTCGTAAGTAAATACAAGAAATCTCTTTCTCCACTAGGTGATGTTAGATTTGTTACGTGCTTGTCCTCTTTCGTGTTGCTTCATCAATAATAAACAGTTAAAGTTACATTTTTGTCGATATAATCGATTGTTTTGATATGTTTTGGATTGGACAAGTTTTTCTGAGTGTTGAAAATATTTTATCCATTTGCCTAAACTGATGAGACAGCCGTATAAACGCTGTTACGTCTATTCTAATAAATATAATTAGATAAAAAAAACATGATTTATGTGATTCGACAAATTGTCTACGTCCCCAAATTGCCTTGTGAGCAGTTGTTATTGACATTCACGAGAAAAATATATAATATTCTTTTTTTTTTGGTCTTAATCACGTGGTGTCCACACACTCGCTTGGGTGTGGGACTAATCCATGTTCGGGGCGGGAGCAATTATGGTAAACCCCTGGCCATGAGTGCTTCTAGTGGGATTCAAACTCTAGACTTACCTCCAAAAACGCACAATAGAGCTCAACTTACGTGACAAAAATTATAGACAATAATTTTTTCATGTTTTATGTAGATCTTACATGTGTTACAATTATAATGTCACGAGACATCTTCATACAATACAAACATATGGAGAAAGACAAACTAAGGTGAGTCAACATTTTAATCGAATTATTAATTTGTATCGAATATTTAATTGTTAATTTTAATTGATCAAATTAAGATATAATAACGTGACACTAATAAGGTGATGCCATTTGTGCTTAAAATTCTGTCATCCCCATTCTAAAATTCAAATTGATATTTTAATTTGATTTTCTTCATTGATATTATTTTATATTATTTTTCTTTTTTAGTGCGTCTATGACGAGGATTAATAAGTATTCCAAAGAATTTATATAATATAAAAAGTGATAAGAGTATCCTTAAATGCTGATTCGATTACTTACGAAATTGAGATACGGATCTTTTAGTTTTTCCCGGGTATAAAGAATCGGATCCGACACAGCACTCACGTTACATACCAGCAATAGGCTGTCTGGGTAGGCTTAGTCAGAATCCAAATAAAGCATTATCCGTGCGTTGCTGCCAATGATGTCTGTAACATAATATAATATTACTCGATTGAGTCCAGCAAGCGTGCTTATGCAGTGCTTAGGTCACAAATTATTGTTATTTATTTTTATTTTTTTTAAACTATTGCTATTGTTATTATTATATATTATTATTCTTTCATCACCGTAAGACAATAATTGCTTTTGATAAATTAAGTTATGATTATTATGAGTTGGGATTCTATGCGTTGGGATCCCGTGTGCTCGCGTTGGGTTATAGAGACAAATTATGAGGACAAAATGATATTTTTGCCTTCGGGTGTGGGCTTCACTCCAAAATGTGTCTCCACAGCACACGAGATCCCAGCACATAAGATCCCAATCTGTTTAATATAATTAATAAAAAACGAGATAAAACAAGATTAGGAGGAGGCATACCATGAACCTTGTTTCATAAATGGGCCAAAACATTGGTCCAACCACGGGAACACGATCAACCCATCAAACATATAGATTACATAGGATTGTCAATTGGCCAAGTTTGAGCTCTATACATAGGCTCGCGAGCATAGCCTAGACCCCAAAAAACCCTTTTTATGGTAATGAGCTTGAGCAAAGTTGGATAGGTATCGGCTCGACCAGTTTTTATATGGTATTATATATGTATATTTTTATATATATATATTTGTCCGGGGGGTGGCGCATGTAGTTAACTACACATATAATTAAAGTAGAAAACTAAAAAATATTAATAACAAGTAATAAATAACATGGATTTCTAAAAGATAAAATGTGGGAGACTTGAGTTTATGGGGATTTTGAAACTCTAATAAGTTAATAGGGATTTTGTGGAAGGCTGCTTCAGTTTAATTTCTCTAAAACAAAAATTAATGAAAAAATAAAAGATAAAAAAGGACAAAAGTTTTCTTAAAAATATGTGATAATATATTTTATTTGTGTAGGACAAGACGGTACACGAGGTAAAAATAGGCCTACGTGTCAATGAGATAAGAAAAAGGTAGATCCACGTGTAAACTAAAGGTAAATCCACGTGTAAACTTAAATCGCCGTGTAACAACTGTTTCTATAATATTAATGTTTGAACCGAATTAGAGATGTCAGATCAATAAGATATAATAGGTAGGCAATGACAAGATACTGTTAACAAGAGATGCACAGAAGGGAAAGAACTTCCTAGCGGTTATTCACATTTTCTATAATAAGGGTTGTGATTGGTTACTTAATGGTAAAAATTAAATTTCTTTTATAACAAAATCACATAAAATAAAAAAGGGTAAATTCCACAAACCTCCTTTGAGGTTTGGTATAATATGCAGATACCTCCCATATACTTCTCAAAAGTACAAATACATCTTTCTACTATCTCCACTCGGATATGGACATCTCCTACACTAACGGCACTATCGGAATTTAACGAAAATCATAAACTTTTATATGTTTTAAACTATTTTACCATTGTTTTTAATCCTTCCACACTACCCCCATCCCCCCACCACCACACCCTCATATCAAGTGGTGGTGGGGGGGAGATGGTAATAATATGGAAAGATTAAAGAGGGGTGGGGGAGATAGTAATAGTATGGAAAGATCAAATACAAGGATAAAATAGTCTAAAACATGTAAAAATCTATGATTTCCGTTAAGTTCCATTAATATTATTATGTATTTATACTTTTGAAAAATATAAGAGAAGCATATGGATATTATACCAAACCTCAAAAGAGGTTAGGTTTGTGAAAATTACCCAATAAAAAATGACCAACCACACATTTCTTATTGTTAAAAGTGTTGCAGCAACAACATCAAGAACTCATTGACTCGTTTGGGGCAAGCAATAATTTCACGTGTCTCAATTCCCTGACTTGTCGCAACCATCCATACTCATCCGGGTCTTAAATTCACAGTCATACCTATCTTGTTTGTCACATAAATTTCATACTTATCTCGGATCCCATCTCTAGACTGTTCACGTCTCGGACTTCAATACGATAATACAGTTTCATATTTATCGGCGGGAGAATGCATTTAATAATTTTCGCATTGGAAACATATTTAAAACAAGATTCATTTTATGTATGTATGCCCATAACATAAATATCTTTACATGAAACGCAACCCCAATAATGTGAGCGACGACTTCATTTTTTATTTTATTATTATTTTTGCAGGTTTATGTTGCGTTTGTCCTATCTTTTATAAGTATTTATTGCAATTTATAGCTTATAAGCACTTCTTAAAATTAAATATGTGCTTGGTAGTGCTTATGGGTAAGTGCTTACTCATAAGCAGTAGAGAAGGCTACCCATAAGGAGAAGCTTCTAGACCAATTTCGATCTCCCAAGTTCTTTATGTGTTAAGCTATTTCACAATTTTAGTAATATTTTAAAATTACTCACTTTATAATACTTATTGTACCCATAAACTTTTATAAGCATTTACATAAATGTATTTTTCAAATGCTATTTTCTTTTGATTGTTGCTGTGGATAAGTGTTCTCATTGAGCATCTTATCCAATAAGTGCTTATCCATAAGCACAAGCCGAGACAAACGCAGCCTTAATGATTGTATAAGTTTTATTACCATTCTAATCAAATAATAAAACTCGACTACGTCCACAAATATTATTGGTATAATATTGTAATTATAATATTAATGGTATAATATTGTAATTGTTTGTGTAAGTTTTCACTTACGACGTGAGAAGTTGTTTTTTAAATATTGGCGAAAACATTGAAAATGACAATTAAAATGTAAAAGAAAAAAATTTGTAGCAAGTGCCTTTAAGATAATTCATATCATTTTGTCTTGACACATTATTTAATTATATAATATTTATTATTTTAAATAAATAATTTATTGCTGTTGTGGATAACTATTCTCATTCGATAAGCACTTACCCAAAAGTACAAGCATGGCCAAATGCAGTCATACTCATAGATAGACATAAGACTTGTCAACGAGTTGAGGTAGCTCGCCTCAGTTTGTATATAGTAATGTACATCTATATTCTTATATAATAATAAACTATAAAATAATCTTAATAAATAGTGAGATGCTTTTATTATTATTATAAGGTCATTCCAATTATCTGTGTAAAAGTCGAAGTATTGCCGATGTAATTTCGTTCATTCTTCTTTTATGTATCTCTTTTATCTTTTTAATAAAAAATATCAATTTATTTTTTAATAAAAAATGGGTTAGAAAAAAACGTAGCAGGGCAAGTCAATTATGGATGTGCGACAAAAGTGTATTATTATTATACTTTAGTAGGATGTTGATTGACAATGAAGTGAATGGTTTCGTGCCTTCAATAATGTCAATAACTAGAAAAAAAAAAAATAAATAAATAAAACTTGTTTGGTGGGTAAGGCATTAATTAAAATGGCTGACTGACAAGGACCCGACCATTTAAAATGAAATGGTCCTCGACCTTGTAGCGTGCGGCGATACGGTGAAGTTGCGTCTGGAATTCCAAAGTACTTATCACAACAAACAAGTCCTTGTCGCATCCAACGTGTACATTATTTATGTAGAAATGTACTGACCGTCCATTTCGATCATTTTAAATCCTATTATTATTATTATTATTATTATTATTATTATTATTATACTGCTTTATTTACTCAACGTCATAAATATTACTTTTTTAGTGGATAAATCATTGAAAAAAGCAACCAATAATTCAAATGGGAATTATAAATAAGGATAAATGCTCTCCATCATTGTCGTAAGCATTATTTTTGTAATTTCAAATCTTGTTGTTTAGAGGTTCGGTTGTTGGGGTGACGATGGGATCGAGTCTGGACTAGTTGGGGCTGCTATTTCTTTGATTGAGACATCATCGGTGTAAGCCGTTGGTTTTTGTGTTGAGTTCATTTGGTGAGGACCCATTAAACGTTACTCGTGAATATGTAGAAGAGGCTGTGTCTCTTATTAAATTACACAAGCTCACTCTTTCGGAGTGATGAAACATCGATTAGGAGAGATAAGATGGCGTCTTTTGGTTTAGTGGAAAGTGTGTTTCCCTCTTCGCATAGTTGAAATCATGTCTGCCCTTTTTCAGAGAGACAATAGAGTTGCGCAACGTAGCAAATTGTATGTGATATATTCTTTTTGTTGTTTTTTTTTTCATTGTATTGTGTCTGCGGAAAACACTGACAAAGTCGGTGACCTATCAATCTAAAAACCCTAAGATACAATTGACCTTAAATTAGAACTCGCCTTAATCAAAACAACTTGTTGCCTGTCAATGTGTGCATGGTGTCATACCATTAGTATTGATGACGATTGAATTTGAAGCATATACGCACCACTACTTCATTGGTGGCACACGTGGCACCACGATCATTTGCAACATGTTATTACATATATTTGATCAACTAATGTCAAAATACTATTTTATTGTGCATTAGAACACTCTTCATCACTCCCTCGAAAATATTGTTCTTCATCACTTCGAAAATACTGTTCATCACTCATTCGAAACACTATAAACCTGTGTTACTATTCACTTAAGGTACTCTTCATCATTGGTCACTATTAACTTATTTGGTTGTTTCACAAATTATAAAATGCATTTTTATGCACGCAATGACTTCTACGCATATAGGACATTTGTTAACAATACTTGCAAACATAGAACACGACATTACATGCATGGCTTCCCATACTTAGCATTTATTGGCCTATGTCAATTTTTTCTTAGATTCATGGGACATGAGGTTAGCTTTTTCAAGACAAACGAATAAATATAAAAAACACAGGACTTGCTCTTTTCTACAAAGCAGAAGGGGGAAGGGGAGGGGGAGAATGACTTTTTCGCTCCCAAGACCACATACGTATAAGAGAATTTGCTTCTCCAACTCAGAAGACAAGGGAGAGAGAGAATTCTATATTTTTCAGCATAGAAGATCCTCGCTATTCTTCTCCTTTCTCATCTTATTGGTATGTAATATGTCATGTAAAACATTATATTTCATTACATTGAATATGACGAATGATTGCCTGTGTGATAATCTATAGATGTAGGCAACTTTATTGAACTATTTAAATCGTTTCTTCCCATTTTTTATTTTGCATTGAGCGTTTGAAATGGACGTAACGTCATCCGTACGGTCGGTTCTTCGATTTAGATAAACAGTTGACACTCTTAAACCTCACAATACCTTAACAACCCCAAAATCGGTCACATAAAGGTTAGTCACTTCAACGATTTATTTGTGATTAAAAAATCATTATATATTGATTTAGGCATCACCAATATCGCCAAAAAATCACAAAAATATATCAGAGACGTTTATCCTTTTGCCCAACGGATGACTTAATCTCCTCCTTGGATGGCCCAGTGCTAGAGGTTTATGGTCAATGCACATTGCAAGAGTCTTGCTCGCTGCAACATAGTACACCAATTTTGCTCCAATAAAATATATGATTGCATGTATGTATACATGGTATGTTGATGGGGCTTTTTGAACCAGCTCAATAATAATTATGGACTTCAGTACGGGCTTTGTTTAAGAGTCAAGGATGTGGACTGTGCTTTGTTTCCGGACATTGGCTAAATTGGTGCTCTGGCCCAGGTAGTGATATCTTATAGGCTCTTTAACATGGTTGGGTAGGGATTACAAACGGGTCGTGCCATACCCTGGGTTCATGACCTACGGCACGGCACGGTCCAGGTACGATTGGGTACGAGCACAGTGACCATGCTAGGCAAAAGCACGAATCTGATCCGGTACGAAAACAATCGTGCCTTGTGTTGTACAGTGTTTGGGGTAGGCTTGTCAATGGATCAGATCACGACCTGAATCCGATCTGATCTGATTATAGCAGATTTGGTAAGATATTTTTGATCCAAATTCAACTAAGATCCGAATCCGAAAAATCCGATTATAATCGAATCGAATATGGATCAATATAAGTCCGATGCAATTGTATAATTAAAACTCATGTATTCTTTTTTGTATAGTGTGTCCACATGCTATCATTATCTATGAATAGTGTCTCACATAACAACATATCCATTCAATCACATACATTACTTTTATACATTATAGCTACATAGTATCATTACTCGTGATACATTATAACATTACCTTATAAAAAAAACCCCTAGTTTTCAGCATTTTTCTTTTCTAGATTTGGATTTTGCGATATTCGGATCGAATCGAATTTCGGATCATAATCGAATTCAAATTCAAATAGAATTTATGAAGATTTGTCGATTCGGATTCGGATTCAAATTCGAATTCGGATTTAGCATAATCCACTTTGAATACAATCCATTTACAGGCCTAGCCAGGGGCCTGATGTTAGGCTAGGGGTAGCAACGGAGGGTTGGGTTTGGGTGAGCTCAGGCCTAGCTTACACCCAATATAACATTATTACGTTGGCCCGATTCCAACCCGGTCCAACCATCGAACTCAAAGGTGTAAGCCCAAATCGGATGTATTTAAAATCTATCAAGCCCGAGCCCGATTCAGCCTGACACTACAAATGGATTACTTTCTAAAATTAAAAAGACTTTAAATTACAGAGATATTTCATAAATACTAATAAAAGAACTAAAGTGTTGAGATCTATAGAATATTAATCTATAAAATAGTATTATTATGTAATGAAAGTAAGACATTTCTATTGATAATATAATATTTATATGTATACAATATAAAAAAATAATAATTACATGTAATACATATGTCGGGTCAAACCAGGGCAAATCTAACATAAACTTAAGCCCGGCCCAATAAAGGCCAGTAAAGTTAACCTGGCCTTAAATTACTTTTGCAGAAGCCCAATTTTCGTGGGGTACATAGTTTTGGTTCACCTAGATTTCTCAACCGGTTTATTAAGGCCTCGTTTGACAATCATTTTGGAAATGCATTCCAATGACTTGGAATGAGTTTCAGTCAATTGAATGAGTTATCACAGATAAATTGTCGATTAACAAAGGTAGAATGTCTCAGAATGTGCATGAGAAAAATACCCATTATCACAGAATCATTTGGATTTTAGGTTTTAGAAATGAGTTTTGAGTTTTTGTCGTGAAAAATTTATAAATAAAGTGAGTAGTGAGAAACTTGTAAATACATCAACTCAAGATCAAACCAATATTGGTGAAGATTAACCCAAAACAGAACCATACCGAATTGAGAATTGAACTCCCCAACCCGAAAACCGAATCAAATAGAAATAAAAGACCCTAAACCCAAACCAACACAATCCAAATTACAATCCAAATTATAGTTTCGGTTTGATTTGGATCCGGTTAAGTGGGGTTAATACAATGTTTTTTAGAGTACATTATGTATAAAATATCATGTTGTATATATATATTATAATTTGATTTAAATTGTTTTGGTTTATAATTATATATACTAGAGGTCGAGTTTTAGTTTGACTCGATTTAATTGAGGTTTCAACCCAAAACCAAACTGATTAAATTCAATTTAATAATTTCAAAATCAAAACCGAACCAAATATCTAAAAACAACAAACCAGATCAAAGTCGGTTTAAATTGATTCGGTTTTAGGTTTAACCAACCCAAGCTCCAACCCCCTAATCACTACTATCTCTGGATGGAGATAGATTGGATGACAGGTCCATAGATGGTGGAAGCTGAACCCAGATGGTAGTTTCCAAAGGATTCCAGCCTGACCCCACCAACCAACTTAACATGTCGTTTGCCTTTAACTTGGAATCAAAGAGATGTTTCAACCATCTTTCCAACAAACACCAAAAGGGGTGAAGTGAGCAAGTACACAATCCTTATATGATATGAGGGGAGGGTGTACTCACTTCATTTACAACTTCCTTGCTCTTTACTTCTCTCAAACATAAAGCTACTCATCATTTTTATTTCTATTTTCTTTTTCTCTTTTTTATAGGTAAGGCAGTTGGGTTTCCAAGTCTATAGCATATGGATATTGGGTCCTCCCACATAGTGATCCTAATAAAAGTTAATATACACATTGTTTTATCCCATCTGATCTTTGACAAGGTCAAGAGAATTCATTCATTGAATATATATTAATCGGGTGTGTTTGGCATTGCTTCTTCGGGCCTTAGAAGTAATTTCTGCGATTCAAATAAATAATTAAGCGTATGATAAACCCAAGTGAAAAAACGAGTCCTCAAGAATTACTTCATCTAAACATTGATTCTTTTGAAGCTACTATCCTCTACTTAGAAAATTGTGTGTGGAAATCAATTTGAGGTTTTACCATGTTATTCTCACAAATCTAACTTAATATAATCCTCATTTTTTCAAGACAATTTTTAAAAACAAAATGAAGAGATTTGAAGGGAGCCAAACTCAAAGGTTCTTCAAAAAAACAAATCTACAATTTTTGGTGTGCTAAGTTTTTTTTTACACTGATTTGTTGAACCTAATCAGCAGTCTTACTAGAAGAAGATCCGTTTTATACTTTGCTCCAATAAACTTGTCGAAAGATCACCACGTCCAAATAGTTTCCAATACGGAAACAACGACGAGTAGAAGGAGAAAATCGGGGTTAAGGAAAAGAAGGGAAAGAGTTCTTTTGTGTCAACTTTATTGTTTTGCAACTCTCGTCATCTTATTTCCTTTCCATTATAGATTGTTTTTAATGATTTTATCTAACTACTTGAGTTGGAAGCGATTTTTTAATAGGTGTTTACCAAACATCTTTCAATATTCTTCATAAACAATTCTTACGAAACCTTTATAAAAATCAATTTTAAAAGAATCGCTTCTCCATCCAAAAAGCAACACAAACACGCCCTTAGATATGGCTATAATTTGAAGATCAAAAGCCCACATGATCAGTCGTTCTGGACCGTCCAATTTAAATTCCCCATTGAAATAGCAGACCAAGCTGATGTGATGACTAGATTGACTTGAGTTTTGACTTGTAGATCTCAATCCTTAGGCTTTGAATCGCTGACTAGGAGACCTATACTTCCTTCCATTACAAGTCTATCTTTCACAGTAAAAAACTAAACTGCAAGCCGTCTTGATCTCAGACTAGTTTTTGATTCTTTTGAAAGGGAAGGAAAGATCCAGATGGGAAAGCTTTGGTCTTACTCTCCACTCTCTTTCTGTTTTTGGGTCAAGAAGTAGTTAGTAGCTGATTACAAGAAAGAATTGAAAGAGACAACTCTCCCGCCAAAACCAAAATTATTCTTTTAATTGACAAACCGTCTCAACAAACCCCATTACACCTAATACATATTGTCACTGCTCCTCCATTTCTCTCTCTCTCTCTCTCTCTCTCTCTTCTCTCTCTCTCGACTCTTTTCTCATGCAGCCACCTCGCCGGAAAACACCTTTCCTTCCATCCGAAACAACAGCAATGAAGCATGCAAGCGGTGGCCGGAAAAACAACAACCTCTCGATATTCGTAGTCATCTTCTCGATCTTTCTCTTTGGATGTTTCATGTACAACGAAGATGTGAAGTCGATGGCAGAATTCCCTTTCTCCAGGTCCACTAAACCTCAAGAACTCAATCAAGAACTCTCAAACTCTAAAAACCCAGTTCAAGACACCAACGTAGGCGACGATGGTAATAACTCATTTTCGACGGATTCGGTACCGGAAAAAGATACCCAAGTTGGTGTTTCTGAAGAAACGCAAGAACCCATTAATCTGAAGATGATTGTAGCGAAAAAAGACGCGAGAGGGATTGAACTTCCGGTCGTGAAAGAAGAAGTTGAGGTGATCGATGTTCCGCCGGAAGACTGTGATCTGTTTACCGGGGAGTGGGTTTTCGACAACATTTCTCATCCTTTGTACGAAGAGGATGAATGTGAGTTCCTCACTGCACAAGTGACGTGCATGAGGAACGGTAGAAAGGATTCTTTGTTCCAGAATTGGAAATGGAAACCCAGAGATTGTTCTCTGCCCAAGTAAGAGATTTG
>JAUPMG010000001.1:25691096-25702911 GCA_031762675.1 Pachysandra terminalis
ACCGACTTCTGTGCTCCCTGCTGCAGCCGAAGAGAGCCATATTTTTGATGTTCGACCCGTCCCCCCCACCCCTTTAACATCTGGTTCGCTCGACCCTGGTTGGTCTAGCCCAATTTGATCTCCGACCTGCGACTTGGACCCCGCCTCATCCTGGTCCAGCAAAGTCCGTTATTTCCGACCCACCATCAGGGGAAAAATCCCCTCTTTCCTTGGCCCAGGTCTCTGGCCCAGACAAACTAGGCCCCGCATTCGAACCACGTGTCCCTTCAGGACAGCTAATGTCCCTCCTACTCATCTTGTTTTCTTCAGCTGTTTCGGCCGGACACTCCGCCTTTGAACTCGCCTCTGCAACAACATAAACACCGGCTTCGAACCACCTTTGTCCATCTGAAAGCCATAGCGACCTCGGAATCCTCAGAACGAGTTCGGTGCGCACTTCCATTTCCACCTTCAAGAAGCCCTCATCGTCCTCCTTGACAGACACCGCCGGGTTGGCTAGACCCCCGAAGAAGCCACCGACCAGCGTGATGAATTCTTGGCTCCACAGATGCGCGGAAACTCCCTTAATGGAAATGTGCCAGCCGGAGCTACATCTCAGCGAACTGAAATTGGCCAAATCATGAGGGATAGAGTTTGATGGGAGAAAAAACGCAAACTAGGGAGATCAGCTGGCAACGAGGATACGCGCACAACCGTCATCGGACTTGGTATTCGCAGAAATCTCTGTATTCGTTTTTCCTGAAAAAGCCTTATTAAATTCTTCCTCTGCCTCCCTTACCGCCTCCTCTTTGATTACCGCTACTTGGCACCACTCTTCCCCCAAAACCCTCCCACCAGCTGATCTGAAGTATTCCCATTCCCATCCTAGATGTTCTTTGGCTTTTGGAATAAACAGGGCTTTGCTCTTGCCGTAAAAAACGACCGAGATCTTAAGAAAGAAACCCCCAGAATTTCTATTAATTTTTGCTATTACCTCCCGCTGTTTCAGTCGAAACGACCCTAATCGCTTTATCCGATCACTGGTAGTATTAGCTGCCTGGTGCATGTTCCCAAGTCACCAAACCTCTTCCCCATCGAATAAGACGGAGCAGCTCTTGCCTCTGCTTCTTTCTGTGATGTGCAATGAAATATTTATGTCGTTCGAGAAGCCCTCGAACTCAAAGCACTTCCTCTGTGTTTGAAGGAAGTCTTGGATGACAATGGGTTTTCTCCATATGTTTCTCACTTTCCTACTAACCGAATGCCAGGATTATTTTCCGGTATCTTCGGAGAGCACATCTTTGAACGAAGCTCTCTCCAAACCCTTCAGAGTCCCATCCGTTTCATGAGCACTTTCTTCTCTCCGTCTTCCTTCATTGGCTTCACTCCGATTTTTCTGAACCATGGATCCTATTTTATTCCCTCAATTCGAATTCTCACTTATATATTTATATTTATTCCCTCAATTCGAAAATAATATATATTTATATTATTTTCATATAGCAAAATCATAATTTATTTATATATACATATATTTGCATATGCTATAGAAACAACACTCTGGAAGTAATCTAGACCTCGTGATATTTTTGAAATTGGCGATTCATGCTCTGGCTCTTGCTATGTGCTCTGGTAACTTAGGACATGTATCAAACTAATTCATAGTAATTTATTGAGCACCATTTAGGCACAGTGCTGTTGTTGGGGATATGTCCTAATGAATCATTTGCCTTTTAGCTTAGTTGTAAAGTCATGCAATAAGAGTATGATGCAAAGTTTTAATTTCATATTCTCTGGAAATTTTATCCTGTTGGCCAGGGAAATTTCAAGGGGGATTTTATTTTGTTTGATATTTTGCTAATTGAGGAGAAAAATAGGGAAAATTAAAAAAAGCATCAAAACCTTCAGAAAAACTAAGGGAATTTTAAAAGATACATGAATATAGGATAATGAATTGAACTATAACAAAGTGAAACAAATTTAGGAACCATATATGTTAATGTAAATGATCATTAATAATCTCAATAGTATGTCATGGATACAACATAAGCACAAGGAGTATGAATGCAATATCCCAATTCACAATCCCATATGCTTTCAGAAAATCTCAAATTCATCATCCTTATGGCTGTCAACGAGCCCAGCTAGCTCAGCTCAGGTTTGGGCTATCTTTGCATGAGCCAAGCTAGAGCTCAATAATTAGTTGAGAGTTTACCAGCTCATACGCATAAATCTTGAAAATGCCACTGTTATGGTGAATAATTGGTAAATAATTCAATGATATCCTGAATTGTTTTTGAGGGCAAAGAATTCAGTTATTATTTTTTCTTTCTGAAATTGTAAACATGTATATATGCTAATATGTTTGCAAGTTAGTAAGCTGTGCTCAAGCATGCAGTATCCTGTTTGACATGCAGCCATCAGCCAATTGAGATATGAGTTCAAAGACCAATCGATGTGCTTGTTTATATGCAAAAGATGTAATGCAGCTTTCTTTTAAGCATAGTGGAACCTGGGATCGGATGGAAAGAAACTGATCTGGCTTATCTTATTTTTTTTGCATGTTACACATAATTGGTGGGATCCAAAATCCACCATCAACATTTCTCATCTATAATTAATCCAGAAACTTAACTGAATTAATAATTTTAACTATCAGATATAATAGATATTTTTGATTCTTCAGCACAATGAATGATGTTATATGATCAGCATTCAAGGTTTGTTTTTTTGTCTTAATTTGCCAACACTTTAACGTTGACATGGGTAGGAAGGCCGACATATTCCTATCTGTTGTCTTGAAGAGCACAAAACATGGGTAAACTTGCATTGGAGATTCCTCACTGTTGTTTCCTCTCTTTGTTGTTCAGAAGCTCGTGGAGTTAGGAGTGGAGAGACTGATTTTGCCTGCTGTTTCTCAAGTGCTACCGACATGGACAAATTCATTCGGTTTTTTGAAGATGTCAAACTTCGATAGATTGAAGTTCCTGAAGTACACTTTCCTGGATTTCCAGGAAACCATCATGTGCCAAAAACTTCTTATAAAAACCCCTGCAGCAGAGTCAGATGATACAAGGGGTATTTTCCTGTAAACAGAAGCTAATTTATTTCATTAAACTCTGATAGGTATTAATTAACGGTACTTAGATTATACCACTTTTGCAGAATTTCAAGATGAATTCAAGGAAATTGATGATAATGTTGATTCGGATAGGCACAGCATCATTTCTGAAGTAATTCAAGCAGAAGAGATTGAGAGTGAAATTGCGGAGCAAATACCTTTGGGGTACGTTAACCATGCCATCTACTAAACAAGATTCTAGTAATAGAAGCAATGTTTTGAATCTCAGTCTAGATGTTGAGCTGGTCCAGCAGGTGGGCTGGTTCAATCCAGGTAACCTGGGTCAACTCGGGACAACCTTTGTAACTTGTTCCTGCTATCATAATTGCTGCTAAAAAGGGTAAAATATTGAAAAATAATATTTACTGTAATGTCTATCAACAATGATGATTGAATTGGTACATCAAAACAAACTACACTATTGTATTCCCTATATCAATTTTTTTTTGTTTCTTCAAAGAAAATATGAAAAACAACAAATCAGCTTCAAACATAAGAGGAACCTACTATAAGAGGCTATAAGAAAATTGAAAAATTAAAAAATCTTAGATTTTGTAGAAATCTGAAAATGGCCTTTTCTTTTGTTACTTGAAAAAAAATAATAATCAGATGGGAAACAAAGTTACTTTGAACTTCAAAGAAGCCATTATAAGAAAAAAAAAACAAAAAAAAAAAGATTTACTAGAAATCTGGAAATCAAGACAATTATAAAAATAAAAAGATTCAAAACAAATTTGAAAGACAAAACAGACATGCCATTTACCATATTAATTAAGTTTAAGAGACATAAAGGGCAAACAAATTTGGGAAAAAAGAAGAAGAAGCTATTATAGGGCTTTGTAAGAGTCATTTTAGACTTGTTTGTATACATGTTAACTGAACCCAGCTAGTTTTGTAGAAATTGTTCAAACTTGTTTATTTTCATCTTATTTGACCAACTTCTAAAGGTATTTGAATTTTTCCTCTCATATTTCCAAGAATTGAAATATAGTAGGATGTGCTTGTTTGAATGACCATTGTGGTTCTATCAGTGTTGCTGTAGGCAATGACAACAATGGCTGTGCCTCGATGGAGGCGGCTCCGCCGGTCGTTTTGGTATCAATTCTATTTCCTTGTTTATTTTTCAATTCCATCGTCAACCATTACTATTGCTTAATCTGAGATGGCTTTGTGCTGTTTCATGTCCATAGACAATCCATGCTGCTAATCTTAAATCTAATCAATGCGAGAATGATATCGGTTCAGAGCACTTGGTTGGGAAAACTGATGACAGTGAAGGAGGCGGTGGCCATGCAAATCGCTTCATAAAATTTTATGTGCGCAGGAAGATAGCAGTTGCCACGAGCTGATTTATTTTGTCAGATCCATGGAAGAAGCGAAGTATAGCCTTACGGCGTGTTACCATTACCAGAAATGAGTTTAGCTGGCCATGTATGTGTTCTTGTCGAGCCCGTCAGCTTTTGTCTGGCGGGATGTAAATTGTTTATGTAAAGGGGCAGGAGGGATTTTGATTTCAATTTTTGTCCGGCGACATATATAAATTTGTTTGTGGAGGGACTGTTTAATAGTATTTTGGTGCAAGGTTTTATCTTTCTTGTACAGTTGAAGGGAAGCTGTAGATACAATCTGGGTTCATTTTGAGCGTTTGTGCACACTCAAATGCTTCAACTAGAATTGTAAGTAATATTGTAATTATCAGTCAAAAGTCCCAAGGAGGATTGATTGCTCTCTCTCTCTCTCTTGAATGGATTGCATGACCCATGCGCTAGCAATTTACTTCAGGGTAGATAAAATGCTGAATTACCAAACACATTAATATAAGCTTCTTCTTGCTGATGCTCTCGATGCCGGACCGGCTACTCGGAAGCACAAGTCTCCTGCATAAGTGTGCAAGAAGAGGAAGAACAGGGCAAGAAGAGAGGAGAGAGCAATGGAGACAATATTTATGTGGTTCGGCTGACCGGCCTATGTTCATGGTGTTTCACTATTGAAGCTTGGTGTACATATTACAATATTAGAATACAGTCTCCCTCAAACCCTATTGTTGGGAAGGAGAGGGAGGAGTTAGGGTTTCTATTCCAGGATTCTCCCTCTCTACATTTACTAAACGGGGGTATTAATGCAAGAACATACATAGGGGTCTGATCACATGTGGTGCGGGTCCATAATCACATGGTGCACTTTCATATTGATGGTCAAGATGAAGTCATGTAATCGCATAAATCTGCTATGAAGTGGTTGTTGGCCACCATGGGGATCTCTAAGTAGTCTGTGCATGGGGCAAGTGGAGCCCCTTAAAGGGGTGGGGTGGATGATTGATGTCATGTGTCACTGGTCATAATTCACTATCTACACACAGAAGCAAAATCTCCCGCGCAAGTATGCAGAAGTTTGTTAAGACTGATAAATTTAAGGGTGATTTTCAGGATAGGGCTGATTAGATTTTGCTGTACACAAATCTGCCAGATTTCATGCATTGAACATCTCAAAAGATACCTTTATCACTATTGATACCTTGTCCTTTTGAACGTCTAAGGCATGGATTAAATCTTAAAAAAATTATCGTTTTACTCTTAATATCATTTTGGGTCAAATTTAAGACTTTTAAACAGACTCCAATGAAATATTCTATGCATACATGAACAGCAGTAGGAAAGCAAAAGGAAAACTTGTATGCCATAACTTTAACATATTAATTATACACTACATAGGTTTTTCTAGCCCCACAGGTTCCTGCCATCCTTCTTCCAAATATGGGCTAAATTAACTTAATACAGCAAACAAACTTCTTCATATAAACTATAATTTCTAGCTTCAATTATTAGCTATGGATCATCGCCAGGTTTGGTGCGCCTACTTCTACCATCCTCGGCATTGTGTTCATGACACTAGTCGGGAATTTTTCAGCAGCAGAAGATTGCGGCTCATAGGCTGAAGCATGGACGCCGAGCGTTGCCCTGCCTGAAGGATCAAGATTGTTTGACCAAGTAGCATCCCACTCCACAGCCTTGGCTGTGCTGCAAGCTATGCTTGCACCGCCGGGGACAGTTAATCTTGCCGGATTCTGCAGAGCCGAATAAAGGGTATCAGTATTACTCCGATGATTTACATGTATCAGCAACAAGATTTTTTTTTTTTTTTTAGATTACCTGTGGGAAGAACCTCTCAAAAATCATTCTGTAGTAGTAGCCTTCTTTCGAGGTAGGTGTGTTATGTGGGTAAATTCGACTCGCATTAAGCATCATTTTATTCGTCACCTAAAAGGAAAGAATTTAGAATTGGATTTATCAAGCCAAACACACGTTTTCATGCGTGATCGTGCACATACAGAGAGACAGAAACAGAGATAATACATGAAGAGCAGCATGGGCTTTGAGTCCATCAATCCAACTGTAGCCAACACCATCACTGAATTGCTCTTTCTGCCTATAGAGAATATGCTACAGATCACAACAAATAGACCATGTTAGTTGATTAAACAGTTTATACTTAATAAAGAAAAGATCCAAGAAGACGCCGCCGGACCTTAGGCAGATAAGGATGCTCCTCATCGTCGAACGCCCTCCTAAGTATCCACTTCTCATTATGTCCTTGATCTGGTTTTATCTGGTTCAATGAAGAGACATTTAGAGCACAAACAAACTGGATTTAGAAATCCCAATTGATAACTTGATAATATCGCTTACCATCTTCCAGTCAGGATCGATATCCATTGCAACATTGATGAATTCTTTATCCAAGAAGGGAACCCGAACTTCCAATCCCCACGCCGAGGTTGATTTGTTAGCTCTCAAGCAGTCATACTGATGGAGAGCCTTAATCTAAATTTCAAATGAAGAAAGTCATTGATACTCTCTCTGATCATTCTTTCATTGAAAAAAAAATATCGCATAGCAGAAAGGTTTTATTTACCTTGTGACATGTCTCGCGGTGGAACTCTTCTTTGTTGGGTGCCTTGTGGAAGTACAAGTACCCACCAAATATCTCATCAGAGCCTTCGCCGGAGATCACCATCTTCACTCCTAGCGACTTGATCTTTCGCGACATAAGAAACATAGGAGTGCTTGCTCTGATCGAAGTTACATCATAAGTCTCAATATGGTAGATAACATCCTCGATGGCATCGATACCATCCTGCACAATGCCAAGAACGTATATACAAGTTGTAAAGCTTTTGGCTTTCTACACAAATTTTACATGGCATCTAAATTCTAGAGTTTTGATACCTGAACGGTAAAGTAAAACTCATGGTGAACAGTTCCCAAATAATCTGCAACTTCTCTTGCAGCCTTCAAATCAGGTGATCCCTGGACAAACACAAACAACCGTAAAATAAAATTCGAAGAGAATTTCCTGAGAAATTAATTTAAAATCTTTTCATAATCGAATTCTGAGAATAACCTCTAGGCCAACACAGAAGGAATGGAGCTGTGTACCCCATTGCTTGGCAGCCTTTGTGCCTGCCAAGTAACGCGCCGTGACAGCTGCTACTAATGATGAATCAAGGCCGCCGGAAAGCAGAACCCCAAAGGGTACATCAGTCATTAGTCTTTTGATTACAGCCTGTGGAAAATTGCAATAAAAACATGAGGAAATGCCATAGGTGACAAGTTCTTCATCAGAGTAGAAGAGCTCATCAAACTTACACTTTCGAAAGCGTGTCTCAGGACAATCGGATCATAAGGGGATGAAGGAATAGACTCCAAGAACCAGGGAGGATTATACCATCTTCGAAGTCCGCCTTCTTTGCTCGAGTACAAGTGACCGGGTGGAAAACTCTCGAAATGTTCACAATCATCATTCAGTCCTTTCATTTCGGACGAAATCCAAATTGAGCCTAAAGAGAAGAAACATCAGCGAGGATCGACTTATTAACACATTCTGGATTTTTTTTTTTTTGATTAGGGATTAATGAGAGTTACCATCAAGTCCCCAGCCAATATAGAGGGAGGTGATGCCGATGGCGTCGCGAGCAACGATGAAGCTGTTGTCGCGAGTGTCCAACAGCACAAAAGAGAACATCCCATCCAACATGTCCACAAAATCCTCCCCATACTCTTCATACTATTAAGCAAGAACGAAGAAGGGAAAAACACAGTTCTATAAGTTGTGAAATCAAAATTAAAGATCTTGAAAGAAATTCACTCTTCAATTTAATCAATAAAAAGGAATATATATATATATATATATATATAGCATCAAAAGCCAACCTGATTGAATAGTTCTACACAATTGTATTGATTTATCTCACTTTAAAGAGTATTATGTGTGAATTATGGGAATAATTTAAAATCTAAATTTCTACTACATAAGAACAAAACTAGAGCTTAGCCCTTTGCCTCTTAAATACGTGAGGGGTATTATAAGTGATAGCCTTGCTACCACGATCCATTGAGATTCAGTCCTTTGCCACATCGATTCGAAAAAATAAGCTAATCGCAACTGTTATCTTCTTGGGTCTTAAGACCTTTTGGTTGGCCTTGAAAAGCCGAAACAACATAGACAAATATACGAAAACCAGACTCACCAGATGGGCAATAACGTCGCAATCACTACCGGTTCGGAATTTGTGATGGGCTAATCGCTTCCGAAGCTCTTCATGGTTGTAAATCTCTCCATTCACCTGTTTTCAAACATAAAAATGTCATCATCAACTACTCAGAATTCGCAGACAACGACAAAGGAAACATCTGAATTACAATGTTTATAAAATTATATGTCCATACCGTCACAACGATCGACTTGTCTTCATTAAAAAGAGGCTGATCCCCGGAAGCTGGATCGATAATTGCTAATCGTTGATGAGCCAAAAAGCAGTCTCCATGCTGGTAGAGCCCGCTCCAATCGGGTCCACGGTGCTTCAATCTACACCAACAAATATTTGTTACAACTAGAGGCCTTATATTACAGTTTCTAGCAACGTAACAACATAGATTCCAGAAACCAGTGTTTCAAAATTCGGCAGTGACTCAGAAAGTTCGGCCGAGCCGATTTGGACTTATATATCTTTGCCTGAGTTTCTAAGAAAACTCTTCAAATATATTCATCAATCAGTAACTCATCATGTAAACTGACTCACTTGTGACTCGGATATACCGAGTCAAGTTTTTAAACGCTGCCAGAAACAGAGGTAATCTCCACCAAGCCAAACACACACACACACACACAAACAGAAAGGAAACAAGAAACCCATGTGAAATACAGGAGAAATTACACACACATACAAAAAAGAGAGAGAGAGAAAGGGAACAGGAAACCCATATGAAATACAGCAGAAATTAATGGAAACAGAATACCCAAATGCATTTCTCAGTGCGATTCCCACACGTTATCCATTTTTAGTGAATCCATTTCTTATCTGTTTCTGTAACACCAATTCTAGTGAGAAATGCATTTTCCTGGAACTTGCTACCATAGCCAACTGATATAACGACAAGAGTTTCTGAATCCTTGATGCCAACCATTTAAGAAAAAAACAAATAAATAAAGTAGTATTTGAACATGGACCCCGCATGATGTAAGACAAATTCAAGTAACAATTCGTGCATGAAAACAAGAAAAAAGAATCAAAATCTCGAAAAATTAGATGAAACCCATAAGAAAACTAGAATTAAATTCCCCCCACAAGTGATGAATTGACAAGAAAGAAGAGAAGATTATATATTCAAGGAAATTGCCTGCGAGAAAGCTCAAGCACTCGAACCCTTTTTGCTTGGGAATCATCAGAACAACCCAAAACTGCTAGTATTCCACACATGATCTTTGATCTCACAACAACACAGACGAAGAAAAAGAAGAAGAAACGATCAAGGAAACGAACCACAGATATGATGGACACGAAGGTGGTGGCTTGACATAAATAAACACATCTCAACATCCCTATTTATAGGAAAAGTTAGCGATCGAGGCTGACGCCACCAATTTTTTGCTTAAGCGGCGACCCTTCATCGCGTCAAATGGATATCATCTGCCGTTCACAGTGCAATCATATATTCACAACATCCCCAGTTGATTTGCAACACGTGTCTTCATCGCCTGGTTTTCTTTCCTTACTTTCTCTCCAATTTCATGGTGAGGTTTATCCATTTAACTGCTGACTCAGCTTAAGCCATGTAATTTTCATTTTTTTTTTATTTTGGGTAAATTATATTTTTACCCAAAATACTCTTAAGATTTTTGAAACTACATTGACCCTTTATCTGAAACTTCAAGGGTTTATGGGCTGATTTATTCTAAAATAAAATTACTCTTCACAAATTTCCTACCCACACCCTCACCCTCACCCTCACCCCCACCCATCACCATCACCACCACCACCACCCCGACCCCAACCACCACTCCCCCACCGGGGATGGGCTGGTGGTGGCGGTTATTTGGTGGTGGTAGTGATGGTGTGGGGTGGTAGATTTGACAAGAATAATTTTATATTTTACTAGGGGTAAATCAGTCTATACAAAGTTGAATGTGTTTCAAAAATCTCAGGGGTCAAGTAAGTGGTATTTACCTTTTTATTTTGTTAGGGTTAATATCAGGTGTTTACATGGAACAAAGTTTTTCTTCTTTCACTCAATGGAAAAGCAACATGTGTCTTAATGGAACACGTATGTTACTACCATTGAATCAACACGAAGAACTTCGTTCCCAATAAAACACCAGATCGCATACGTACGGAGGTTTGTTTGCTGCGTTGGCGTTATCTTGTAGGATAAGGTATAACAGCGAGACACGACGAGTTCGGACTTTGGAAAGATCATTGGCCACAGTAGTAGGGCCCACCACCTCATGATTGCACATCCATGACCAACAACATCGCGAGTGTAAGAATCTTTTCTGAACTCGCCGTGTTTCGCTAGCCTTTTTTTTTAATATATATCTTTCCTTGTTTTGAAGAAAAATCGATAATGGCTCAGAATACCGTATTATATCCGGTGCTTCGTCACTCTCGGCCGTCCTGGATCACCTGCTTAGAATCATCTGATTTGATTAAGACAATTTGATTGATTTAGAGGAAACTTGAAGGAAAAAGTTAACTGTACACGTAGGCACCGAGTCATTGATTGGGACCGTTTGATTATAGTGCTTTACAACCTTGATTAGGACAAATTAATTAATTAAACCCAAAGGTAAGACGGGAGTTTATGCTTTGGGATTAATCTAATCCAATTAATTCAAAAGCTTTACCGAGTCATATCAGGCAATCACTGTCTACAAGTGTGTGAGTTACGTTAGCTGGGGGGTAGGGTCCACTGAAGATGATGGACGTGCGGGTCCACCGGATAAAATGGCAAGCATAAGAGACATTTCAAAGTGAATGGATAACGAACGAAATTCCCAAGAAGATAAATGTTTCAACAACCCTTACCAAATAGATAAAAAAAGAATTTCACCCCCCCCCACAACAAAAAAAAAAAAAAAAAAACAAAGTGGGCTATTATTTGTTCCTCCTATTCTACCAACGCAACATCAAATACTCAAAATTCCTGATGTATTCTTCTACTGAGAGATCTCCTTGCTTAACGTTGTAAAACTTTAAGTAATTATCCTGCTTGTAATTCTCAGTCAAGAATCATTTCTTTAACTCCCTCTTCATTTTATTCCATTCCCTAATCTTCTCTTTCCCTGCCCTTGTTCTTTCTTTTTTTAGATTTTCCCACCATAAGGATGCATAACCCTTCATTTTAATGGCCACTAATTTCAATTTTCTTTCATTATAAT
>JAUPMG010000001.1:25710514-25722524 GCA_031762675.1 Pachysandra terminalis
GTATCGATTTGGTGGCTTGCCACGATTGTGTCTAAAAGGTAGAACATAACCTGTAGATGTATCCATGGCATTAGTATGTAAAGGTGTGGTAGGAGAGCTTACCTCAGGAATATTCTCAGAAGGAGGGTCGTCGGGGTCGGGTACTGGGGAGTGGGGAAATTCATCTTCAGATTCCGCATTTGCCGATGATACAGGCTCAACTCTTGGGTACATATCAACTCCTGAAAAGGTCTGAACATTCGGTTCAATCATGTCATTTCCATCATTCATATGTGCTGGATTGTCTTCAACATCCAACCCTTCAACGTCCAACCAATTCTGCTCTTCATCTCGGAGCTCCCCCTGAAGAGTGGAATTGGATGCTGGTGATGGAAAGAAGGTGTCGGACTCTAGAAAAGTAACATCCATGGTGATGTAGGTACGTTTGGTGGTGGGATCAAAGCACCGATACCCTTTTTTATGTAAGCCATATCCCAAGAATAGGCACCGAACGGCGCGTGGATCCAACTTTGTTCGTTGATTCTTATGAAGGTGAACAAAAGCAACACAACCAAAAATTCGGGGAGGAATCATCAAAACAGCAGGTAATGGGACATGATTAGAAAGAACCTTTAATGGAGTCTGGAATGTTAAGACTTTTGTAGGCATACGGTTCAGTAAATGCACGGCCGTAGAGACCGCATCATTCTAGTAGCGACTAGGCACATGTGCCCCAATCAATAAAGCACGTGCAGTTTCTAAGATATGCCGGTTCTTTCTTTCGGCAATACCATTTTGTTGTGGGGTCTGAGAACACGAGGTCTCATGGAGAAGACCAAGACTCTGAAAGTATACCTGAAATTGTTGATTATCATATTCCCCTCCATTGTCAGACCGAAGGATCTGAATCTTAGCAGAAAATTGTGTCTAAACCATGATATGAAAGGATTTGAAAACACCAAATACTCCATCTTTGTGTTTCAGTAGGTAAAGCCAGGTCATTCGAGTGCAATCATCGACAAAAATCACAAACCACCGATGACCAGAGGACGTAGTTACAGGGGAAGGTCCCCACACATCTGAATGCATTAAAGCAAAAGGAATCACACTTTTATTCATGCTCACAGGATAAGAAACCCTATGACTCTTGGCTAAAATGCAAGTATTACATTTCAAGTTTGAGAGCAGTATATTGGAAAATAAATCTGGAAATAAGTGCTTCAAATAACCAAATGATGGATGTCCCAAGCGATGGTGCCATAGCCAAATCTGCCTTTCCTTGTTGTTAACCGTATGGTGCATGTGATTGGCTCTGCCCAGACTGAAGTCATCCACGTAGTATAATCCCCCCCTCTTAGTACCACGCCCAATTATCTCCTTGGTGAGAATATCCTGAAGGAGACAAAAGGTAGAATACATTAATACCACACAATTGAGATCAGCAGTAACTTGGCTTACAGACATCAGTTTATTGGAAAGAGATGGAACAAGTAAAGTATGAGATAATGAAAGAGAAGGAGATAGAGTCACAGTTCCAGCCCCTGTAACCGGATAAGTGACCCCATTAGCATTAGCAACATGACTTCGTCTCGGCGGATTTGTATGAGAGAAATCATTGGAATCAAATGTCATGTGGTCTGTAGCCCCTGAGTCAAGAATCCAATTGTCATCATCATTGTGAGTAGGGCTATGAAGTGCAGTATTGCAGTTTCCTGGATTATGTGAAGATTCTACTTGGGAGGTGAGGGATAGCGAAGGTTCACCGGTGACCACAACAGCTCTCCCTGTGCTGTCATCAATAACGGGGCCTTCACGTTTTTTCCGTGCCTGAACATCATGCCACCAATTTGGATATCCATGTAACTTGAAGCAAGCTTCACGGGTATGTTTGGCGTTGCTACAGTGAGTGCATCTCATGCCATCAGATGGAGCCTTAGATTTGGAGGGTGGACTTGACTTTCCACTGCTCAGAGAAAGAACCCCTGTTTTCGGTGGGGTATGATAGTGGCCTGCCTTGATTCCTTTGGATGCCATAACCACTCCAGGAGCAGTATCTGCACCTAATGTCATTACCAACTGCCTGACATATTCCCGTCGGACATGAGCGTAGGCCTGCTCAACCGTAGGGAATGGTTTTAACTGGAGCACATCACTCCGAGTCTTATCTAGCCGTTCATCCAATCGATCGAGGAAGATATAAACTCGATCTTCCTGTAGAATTGAATTGTATTTTTGAATGTCACCAGCGCATTCCATTGGGTTAGGACGACAAAAATCGATTTCTCGCCACAAGCCTTGAAGATCATTGTAGTATTTTTCAATGGATCCGCCAACTTGTTTCATGCGAGTCACACGACGCTGGAGATCATACACTTGAGACGTATCCGTCCCATCAAAATAGGTTGTAGCAGCAGAATCCCAAACCTGTTTTGCAGTTAGGAAGCGAATGAAATTAGCGATCAAGGAAGAGTCCATTGAATTGATCAACTATCCCTTTACAATGGCATTTTCAGTTTGCCATCTCCTGAAAGATGGATCGGTTTCCGGAGGCTGGGGAGAGGCTCCATTGATATATCCCAACTTGTCTTTGCCAGAGATATACGTCTCAACAACTTGGGACCATAAGGCATAATTGGAGCCGTCTAACTTGATGTCGATTGGAGCAGTCGACGAATCAGCAGCCGGTGGGTGTGGTGAGGTCTGGGATCTAGTCAAGACTTCTGTCATCTTGGTCGTGAGGTTGGTAAGAATTGATTCGGTCTGGGGTTGAGTTGTTGCATCAGATCAGTGGATTCCGCCATGGATTCCATGCGATTTGGGGTTTTTTTTTTCTGGTCACGAGGTGGGTTGAGCAGAGGTTCTAAGAACCTGCTCTGATACCATGTTGAACGGGAAGGTTCTTCTTTTCCGTATATTTCTTCAGAACTGAGTACAATGATATATAGATACAGAGAGGAGTTTTAGGGAGCTATTCTAGGCTATACAACGTTTATGGCGGAAATTGTGGTTATCCCTTGAAGTATGGGATTTTTCGTTAAAATAGATTCCTATAATTTCTCTATTCTAACAGCTCACTCCAACAATGTTTACATTGGATTGATCTATAGGGAGGCAAATCAGGCAGCTGATGCCCTTGCAAATTTTGGTTTAAAAGAATTTTCTTGTTTCTGGATTCAGGCCTGGTATTTATTGGAACCTATTAGTAGGGACAATGTAATGGGTCGTGCCACAGCCCATATTGTTCATGTTACCTTAGATTAATGAAATCTGAAGTATTCCATACCAAAAACAAATAAATAACTAGTTTATTATTAACACTGGTTACACTTTGTGGTCATGACAGATTGATCTTGTGGGACGATACTATGACTCAGGGAGACAATGTAAAATTCGGATTTCCAACGACTTTTACATTCCAATCCTAATATGCAGCGACAAAAGAACTCTCAAATGCCTTGGAGACCATTAAATGGGGGACAGATCTGATCAATGCTCATCCACAGCCTGACGTCCTCTATGGTGAAGTTGGGGATGGAGATGCTGACCATGATTGCCGGCAGATGCCAGAAGACATGACCACACCTATTAGTACCTATAAGATCGACGACCAACATCCGGTAGGCAGGCTACCTTGCCGGAGAAACTGTAGCTGCTTTTGCTGCAGCATCAATAGCTTTTAGGAAAAAAAACAGACCCGGAATATGCTAACCAATTGCTCACCCATGCAAAGCAGGATTGACTTGTTAAACACCAATTACTCTAAATGCTCGAGCTGTTAGAGAATAGCACAACAATGTATATCAAATGGTTTAACACTCCTTATGCATGTGCTCTGTACGGGAACAACACATCTATAGGATAACACAAGGCACCGAGGCAACCGCACAAACATATTCACCCGGGATTCGAACACTCGACCTCCTGCTTTGATACCATATTAAACACCATTTTCTCTAAAAGCTCAAGCTGTTAGAGAATAGCACAACAATTTATATCAAATGGTTCAACATGACTATCATATATATACATATATGCACATATGTTCTTGTGAATTTAATGAATAATGATAAATTTTCTTTTCATTGCAGTTATTTTGATTTGAGTTAATTACCACCATCCGGGTCTATAGCAGGAGAGCATCCAAGTTGTGGGTAAGTCATTTACATGGGCATCAATCCATTTCAGACCATGAAATGTAACTAAGACGGAATGTACTTAATTGAGGTTCAAAGAAGCCAAAGGCTCTCTCTCTCTCTTAAATAATTATTATTACTAGATTAACAAGTGGTCTTTCCAACCATGTCAAGGTCATCCAACTCATGCTAATTAATGAAGAACAACCCTCCTCCGCCCATTGGCCAACTTGGGACAGTGGTTATATAGAGTCAAAAAGGTTGGTGTGGTTCTTCTTCTTAGAGGCTGGAAAATATTTTTAAAAGCACGTAGTAGATGAGGGAAGGTCTGAAGGAGACGGCAATAAGAAGTAAAAGTCGAAAGAGAAAGAGAAACAAAGATAGAGAAGAGGAGACGATGGAGGGAGTTTCAACTTCAACAACTGAGAATTCAACTACGCTAAAGGAAACGAAAATCGCTGTGAGTTTAGGTTTGGTTGGAATAATAATTTGAAGAGGTTTGTAGGATTTATACTTTTGTACTTGGACCAAAAGCTTTGATGTATACAGGATGTAGTAGAAGACGAGAGTCGAGACCACTCATACAAGGGATTCTGACAAACCTATGAAGCCTAAGCCAGATGGTGATGTACAGGAACAAGTAGCAGTTGAGCCTCTAAAGCCAAAACCAGATGAACGTGCAAAGCCAAAATCAGATGACCCTGGGCCAAAGTCGGGGTCTGGTAAGCCTCCAATGCCAAGACCAGTCGGTGGGGAAGGTGCCCAGACCAATTCCAGCACCTCTTAGGCTCTGTTTGGTATTTCTTTCCAAAACTTGCTATTAAAAGCAAGAAGCATCTTTTTACAAGATCTTCTTGTGAAGCAAAACCGTTTGATAAGCTATTGATTTTGTGTTGAGAAAATAAGCAAAGCAATTGCTTATGTACTTTTTTTTATTATAAATTGTTGCTAAACACGATTAAAATTATGATTTGGTCTATATGTTTCCTAATATTTAACTCATAAAAAATTATGTCATAAATTATTGCTAAACATGATTAAAATTGTGTCAATCGACGTTTACCCCAATATCCAACCCATCGAAAACATGGAGGTCTCAATCTCATTTCAATGATGAGTCTACAGAGATAGTCATCAGTCTTTGAAAATAGTCGTCGGTCTTTAAAGATGGTCATCGGTTGTCAGAGATAGTTGCTAGTCGTCGAAAATAGTTGCCAGTCTTTGAAAATAGTCACCAATCTTTGAACATGGTCACCGATATTTAAAGATGGTCATTGGTCATCGGAGATAGTTGGAAAAAATGTCAGGTGCCTTCTCTCGTCTCTTCAAAGACTTTGAAAGTCATCGGCTTCTTTAGAATTTAAGGAAAAGTATGAAAGCAATTTACTGCTTAATGTGAAAAATAATATTCTATTGTTTCACCCTTTAAACAAATAATTTGTTTTTTCGCTTCTCTAAAATTACTTCTTAAATGTACAACCAAACATTCTTTTTTGTTTTCAAAAGCAAAATTTTGCTTCCTAAAACAGAAACGCACTTTCGAAAAATAATACAAAACAGAGGCTTGAATGTCAATAGCTTGTTGTTGTTATATCTTCGTGTGTACGTACATAGTGTACTTGCTTAGAATGGAATGTGAATGAGAGAGAGAGAGAGAGAGAGAGAGAGAGAATGTATTCGTAACCATTTTCATGCCAGTTTATGAGGCTCTTATCAGTTCAGAAAAAGAACAATAAAATTATGACACAAATTGTATTAGCCCCCTATTAGTTAATTCGATCTTCTAGGAATATAAAGGAAAGGTGATTTTCCTGCATTTTATGCATGTTTAGAAATCCAGAAAGTGTAGGTCATACAGAAAATGTTTATGTCAAACTCCTTTAACTGCAACAAAACGGCTCTTTGTTGTTCGATAAAAAACAAAAGGAATTTGTAAGAAATGAAAATAAAAATGGGAGGAGAAGAGTATATTCTCCACTTTATCCTTCACTACGAAAGATTCCTTATTTCTGTGAAAGATAAAACGGGTAGATGAAAAACTTCTTTCATTCATTTCTGTTAACCAAACATTAAAATCAGATTTTTTTTGTTATAATCATATATTTTCGTGTACAATCAAACAAGTTCTAAGAAAATTAAACTTCACTTTCAAAAATATTATTACTTTCTGATAAATTACTTTCCCAACAAACTTTCTAGAATACCCTTGGCATCCAAACGGAGCCTTAAGAAACATCCATGTATTTAGATGAGTTTTAAGACTCCTTAGTGTTCCCCACTATTGGGGTGTAACCCTTAACCCAAATCCAAAAATTGCTATTGTTTCAAGTGTGCCAAAAAAAGAATTTTTTCTTCCTAAAGCTACCTTAGAATATTATATGAGAACTAATAAAATCAAGATTCCTGCCATTTTAACAATTTCTAAATGAATGTAATTACTGTGAATACTCAATTTGGAATCCTAATAATTTTGGTAAACAAATCCTCACCTCCAATCTTAATTACTTTCAACATAAGTAGCTTCCTTCTGTAATATCATATATGTTCCACTGTTGTCAATAATCCAATATTATTGAACCATTTGATATACATTGTTGTACATTTCTCTAACAGCTTGAGCTTTTAGAGCAAACGGTATTCAACTTGGTATCAGAGCTTGGTTGGGCCTTTGTCCGGTGTTTGGGCATGTGTGTCGCCGCCGTTGTGGCCAAGGGAGTGAATTGGACTGAGTCTCACATCGCTTGGCTTTGTCCCCTCTGTACTAGTTATATGGCTTCAATTCCCCTATCTTTAATACGTGAGTTTTAAGTGATCAAATCCCGGGGACCTATATGTGCCCTGTGTTCTCCCACGGATGTATTGTTCCCGTGCGGAGCCCGCACCTACGGGAGGGTATTGAACGATTTGATATACATTATTGTACCTTTCTCTAACAACTTGAGCTTTTAGAGCAAACGTTATTTAACAAATATCATTCGCTTTTATTATTGCCATGTTTTACCATACTGTTTTAGTTATCCAGTCTCCGGCCTTATCTATATCCTAAATATAATTTAGGAAATATTTATCTTTTATATTATTCTATCTAGAGATATAATGTTTTTTTTTTTTTTTTTTGCATAGTTTAGATTAGATCGATCACACACTAATTGTGCAATGCAAACTAGGAATTACCACAATTATGGTAGCATCACAATTCACAAAGCCACGGAAATGGGAGGTTGTATTTGTTAATAAGGAAAGATTAATACCAATTAAATCTTTTATTCCAAAAAAGAAATTCATATTAAAAGAGATGCAAAGATAGAAAGAAGATCATGAATGTCAGAGCTGGCTTCATAAATTAGTTCTCTGATTTCTTTCTATAAATTCATGATCTCAAGAACTTACTGGCACAAACCAACAGCTTCTAACTCAAAAGAATTTGTTCCCATGTCTTCAACCAGTGTCTTTGGTTTGCTGTTGTCTCTTATTCTACTTTTTAATGGAGTTGCTTCATCAACAAACTATATGGAAGCCCTTACCAAGTCTCTACTCTACTTTGAAGCTCAGAGATCTGGGAGTCTACCACCAAATCAAAGAGTGCAATGGAGAGGAGACTCCGGCCTTAAAGACGGCAGCGACGCCAAGGTAAGGCCGTCGGTGTGCATGTGATTATAGTGACCTTATTTTCGTCACATTTGAGACAACCAGTACTATGTGTCTGTGATCATAACTGTTGTTATCTAGAGACCGATGCTACTGAGGTATTCGGGGTCGAAGGATATAATAGTAATTTTATTTACTGTTATGTTTAACCTTAACTACGGCATATTTATCATACTTTTTCATTGTTGCTCTTTGTAATGCTTTTCTGAGCTTTAGAGTATAGTAGAACCTGGTGTGTATTGTGGACGTAAAGACTATTTGTCTAACCACGTAGATTTGTGTCTTGTGTATGTGTATCTGTGGACGTAAACACTACTTACTTGCAGATTGATCTCGTGGGAGGATACTATGACTCTGGAGACAATGTGAAATTCGGGTTTCCGATGGCCTTCACGACGACGATGCTCGCTTGGAGTGTGGTGGAGTTCCAATCCCAATTGGCAGCGGCGAAAGAACTCTCGCACGCGTTGGAAGCCATTAAATGGGGAACAGACTATCTGATCAAAGCTCATCCACAGCCTGACGTCCTCTATGGTGAAGTTGGGAATGGAGACTCTGATCATGATTGCTGGCAGAGACCAGAAGACATGACCACACCTAGGACTACTTATAAGATCGACACGGAACATCCGGGAGCCGATCTTGCCGGAGAAACTGCAGCTGCTTTTGCTGCTGCATCGATAGCTTTTAGTAAATCGGATCCGGGATATGCTAAGCAATTGCTCACCCATGCAAAGCAGGTTGAATTTTATATTTATATATATGCATATATACATGTGTGTATCTTACTGTAATCGTCATGTTCTTGTGGGATTTGATGAAGAATGATAAATATAATTTCTTTTCACTGCAGTTATTTGATTTCAGTCACCGACATCCTGGTCTATATCAAGAGAGTATCCAAGTTGCGGGGAAGTTCTACTCTAGCAGTGGAGATCATGTAATAACATAGAGGAAGTTTTTTTTTCCATTTAATTTCATTAAATTATTATTATTTTTTACCATCCATAAAGAGAGAGGGTGCTTCGAAAAGTGTGCTAAGAAATTAACACTTTCTCCTGCGAGAGAAATGATTGGCAAATTTTTACAGGGATAATTCTCTCTTTTTATATTTTTTAAAATGTGTATATGAGCGGTTACGAGAGAACTGTAACTATTTATTATCTACAACTAATTCACTATTTTTCAAGGCTTTAATTATTTGAAAATATGAAACTCTCTCATATTATAATAACTGTTTTTGAAATAAACTCTGTGAACAGGATGAATTGTTGTGGGCAGCAGCATGGCTTAATCGAGCTACTGGCGATGAATCTTACCTAAATTACCTCAAAGAAACCGTCTATACCGGTGGTGTGAGATCGATGTTCTCTTGGGACGACAAGTACGTCGGAGCCCAGGTCTTAATTGCAAAGGTACAATCAAATTTTAATGTCGATTATGGGGATATTGTAAAATCCATTTTTCAACTATTAAGATCATTCCAAAAATGTGGTTTAAGCTTTAAAGAATTTAATCATGTGGTCAAACCCAGTGGGTAGACAATTATAGTCAGACCAATGTTTTATAAACCGGATCGCTAATCAAACCCAAAATTGGTTTAGAAAGGTAAGCCCGGCACATATTCGTCCTTGCGCCTAATCATGCTTGGGCCTTGCCGTGTCATGGGCCATGCATGATAAGGCCCATTGTGCCGGTCTTGCTTGAACACAACCCAAATCGTGTCAGGCCGGGATGACCCAGCACGTTTGTACCTAGGTCTATTTTAAATGGTTTTGGTGTAAATAATAAATACCTGTAGACAAAATTATTTTTCGTGGTTTTAATATCTAAAAAAAAGGAGAGTTTTGGTTGTAATTGGTTTTAACAGCTAGTCCTTGAGGGCAAACTTGAAGAAAAGGAGAAGTGGGCACAATATAAAAGCCAAGCAGAAGAGTTCATCTGCTCTTGCATTCAAAAGGGAAGTAACAATGTGAAGAGGACGCCCGGAGGTTTGTTATGGTGGCAGCCATGGAATAACCTTCAATACACTGCATCATCTACCTTCATCCTGTCCGCTTATTACAACTACTTAGCTGCCACAAGTAAAAATCTCAAATGTCAAGGTCAAGATGTTCAAACCCCCGATGTAATCTCATTCGTCCGATCACAGGTAGAGTTCTAACAATCAGATCATCACAACATATATACGTATATAACTATGAGCTGTGTTTGTCTTGGATATATAACTCGATTTGTGACTCATTAGGTGGATTATATATTGGGTTCGAACCCGAAAAGCATGAGTTACATGGTAGGCTTCGGGTCAAACTATCCGAAACTAGTCCATCACAGAGCCGCATCTATCGTCTCGATCAAGAAAGAACAGAAACCCGTGACGTGCAAAGGAGGTTATACGGATTGGTTTAACAGGGCTGAACCCAACCCGAACATGTTGGATGGAGCAATTGTCGGAGGTCCGGATGAGAATGATGGGTACACTGACTCGAGGGGTAATTTCCAGCAAGCAGAACCGGCAACCGTTGCTATAGCACCACTCGTCGGAGTTTTAGCCCGGCTTGCCCGAGTTTATTGATGTGGTTGGCATTTGGGACGGAATTAGTCCTATTAGGCCTATATAAATGTAAATTTCACTTTGAAAATAACCATTCGACCATCTGATTTATTTTCATCCACCGTCTATGAATGACATAGAAGTGAAAAACTCAGGTGTCAAAAGACTTCTTAAGATAGCTAGACTGAAAAATAAAAGTGACGGTTTAGTTTTAAAAGAAACTGCGCCCACTCATTTTAATCATAAAAAAATTATGTGAAACCAACGGTTAACATGTTCTAGATATTTATCAACGTGCACTGTTATACGTACTATCAGAAAATCGTCTGTAACATTTGAAGCAAATTTTCTTGCAATACCAATTGGATAATGACAAACAATAATAAAACGACTGACCGATTATTTCTAAAACTCAAAGAATAAGCTTCCACCTTAATCGCAATAACTATTCGCCTATATATATATATATAAACTACTATTAAAAGCAAATACTCTTTTTAGAATATTTTGGTACAAATGTTTTTTTTTTTTATACTTTTTTTTTAATTTTTATCCTTCAAAAAACGTCACTTACATTCCTTTTTTTTTTTCCTCTTTTTTTTTTCAAGATTTATCCATATCTCCTTTCTTTTTTCTTTTCTTTAAACCCATATTTTTTATTTTTATCCAAAAAAAAAAAACGTTACATACATTGTTTTTTTTCCCTTTTTTTTTTTAATATTTCTCCAAATCATATTTATCCTTTTCTTTAAACCTTTTTTTTTAATTTTTATCCAAAACAAACCCTTAGATCCTTTTTAAAATTCCTTTTCATTTTTTTTTTTTATCCAAAAAAAAAGTTAGCCGTCCATGTCATTCCTTTTTTTTTAAAGATTTATCCAATACATTCCTTTATCTTATTTATTAATTTTTTTTAGATTTATCCAATACATTCCTTTATTTATTAATTAATTTTTTTAAGTTTTATTAAAATCCGTAAATCTAACGTTTTAGATATTTTTAAACTAATAAAATACTCCTTAATCTTTTTTTTAAAGATTTATCCAAATCTCCTTTTTTTCAAACCTTTTTTTTTATCCAAAAAAAAAAAAAAACGTTACATACAATCTTTTTTTTTTTCCTTTTTTTAATATTTATCCAAATCATTTTTTTCCTTTTTTTAACATATTTTTATTCTTATCCAAAAAAAACATTAGATCCTTTTTTAAAATTCCTTTTCATTTTTTTTAAATTTTTATCCAAAAAAGTTAAAAAAATCTAATAAAAAATTATCCGTTTTTTGGGTATCCTTTATTATTCAAATACACCTTATTTCTATCTTTATGATCCCATCTTTTTTTACGTACATTTCGAATATCCCTTCTGTTGGGTATCTAATATTGATTAGTTTACCAAAATGAGTTAATAAAATACTCCTTACTTCACTAAAATTCTTTCACGATTTAAATATCTATTAACATCCCTTTATTTTATTTATTATTATTTTTTTACGTTTTATTAAAAATCCATAAATCCAACATTTACATTCCTTTGTTTTATTTATTAATTTCTTTTTTAAGTTTTAAAATCCAACGTTTTAGATATTTATGAACTAATAAAATACTCGTTATTTCACTAAAATGTTAGAAACTTAGAACTGAATATTTATGCAAGAACCAAATAGCATAAATAATAATATGCGGAAAAAGGAATCTAC
>JAUPMG010000001.1:25722624-25761934 GCA_031762675.1 Pachysandra terminalis
AAAATTAGGAGCACTTTAATTTAAATCCAACTGAATGACTTATTTTGATTTATCCAAATATCAAAATAAATCTAAAACGTTAAATTAAATTAACATAAAACTCTTTCACTTTTTAGATATCTATTAACTTTCCTTTATTTATTTATTAATATTTTTTAAGTTTTATTAAAATCCATAAATACAACGTTTTAGATATCTATTAACATTTCTTTATTTTATTTATTATTTTTTTTCAAGTTTTATTAAATTCATAAATCCAGCGTTTTAGATAATTTTGAAATAATAAAATGCTCGGGTTGGGAAATCATGGAGAACCCAATCTGTTAATAAAACAGGTTCAACCCATATAACCCATTTATATTTTATTTATTTAATTAATTAATTTTTTAAATTTTAATCTTTAATTATAATGAAATATAACATCAATTAATATACTAATTTTTAATAAATACTATAAAAAGTATTTAATAAACATATTCCTTTTAAAAACAATAAAAAGATAAATATTTTTAACTTATGAAAAGATTTTAAAATACTTATTTTCATTTTTTTTACGATTTATCTAAATCATACTATTCTTTTTCTTTTTGACGTTATTCTTTTTTTTCTCTTAATTAATTAAATAAAATCAAGATTTTAATTAGTTATATAAAATAAAATTTAAAAATTTAAAAATTCTAAATAACTAAAAAAATAGAAAAATAAAATCATTCATCAAAATCTTAAATCTAATTGGTTATTAAAGTGTTTATTAATGAATTGAAGATTCTAACTCACAAAGAGAAATTAAGATTCAAATTATCCAAATGTAGAATCTATTATAAATATAAAAAACCTAATTAGTTAAAAAAATCAAGATCCTAATTAAATAAAAATCTTGAGTATATTTTATTACCCTATTTTAAATATCTTAATATATAAACAGTATAGTCGTTAATGCTTATGAGAATTAGAATCATGTATTAGGATAATGTTAAATGGATATCTTATCAAAAAAAAAAAAGCTCACATCAAAATCTTAAATCTAATTAGTTATTAGAATATTTACTAATGAATTAAACAATCTAACTCATAAAGAGAAATTATGATTCAAGTTATCAAAATATAGAATCTATTATAAATATCAATAACCTAATTGGTGAAAGAAAATCAAGATCCTAATTAATTAAAAATCTTTAGTATAATTTTACTATCCTATTTTAAATATCTCAATACATAAACAACATGGTCGTTAATGCTTATGAGAATTAGAATCCTATATTAGGATAATGTTAGATTTTAATATATGTCTTAAAAGTGAAAAGAATCTTAAAATTATCCTAAAACTTATCTATTAGTTCTTCATTATCTATGAGTGAAGTAAGATAATGTTAGAATAACCAATTGAAATAATACTTAACAAGATACTAGTAGATAAGATTATTATCCTACCAATCTTAAGATACTAATAAATTAGTATATAAGAGACACCTTATCTACAAACCCGTCCCGCCCCGCTATCGTCTCAATAGGGTTTGGTATTAGGGGAGTCCTTTAGAGGCGGGTTTGGGTTCGTCAAAACCCGCCCCGAACCCTCCCCGTTGCCATCCCTAGCCACACTACGGTATAAAAGGTTTTGCGTTATTAGGGCTTAAATGGGACACCAACATAGGACCACAAGATCCTAGCCACTCATCCACAAGAGTCTCATATAAGCCGTCCGATGAAATAGGCCATCTTATCTATATAAGAACATCACATGACAGCTTCTGCTACCACCGTTTTGGCGAGCTTAGGAAATTAGGGTTTAGTATCGTTTCTTTCAGGTATGAAGCTTAGGAGTTCTTCGTTTTCTTCTTCAATCTTCATTGAGAGATTAGGGTTTCTTCAAATCTCTCATTTTCTTGTCAAGAGTTTTCTCGAGGGTTATTCCGATGAATCAGATCATCACGTTTAAGAATTATGATTTTATTAGGGTTTTGCTCCATTTTTTTCCCGATTCCTAAAAAATCTAAAGGGTTTCCTTCAAAAAGTTTAGATCTTTGTTCTTTACGATCGAGGAGTTTTCTAAGATTTATTTGATCCTCCACAACACTTTTGTTTTTGGCTTTTCTTTTCTCCTTTTTCGTTCTTAAGTTGATTTTCTTGTGAATTTTTCAGGTCTTTCGTATTGATCTGATTGAAAGAGAAGATAATGGCCGGAGGAAATTTCATGAACAGAGTTTTATCGTACCTCGTTAACGAGATCGTCGTTAATGGTCTTGCAAACAGGTACTCGCTGATTGGATTTCTTTTGGGTTTTGGTTTATGTACGTCTTTTAGATATTTTATCGATCTATTCGAAGCTTCTTAATCTGGTCCGCGGGATATTCCCGTTCCCGTTCGACTCGTTCCCTTGAAGCAATACAGTCTCAAGCTTTCCTTTTTACCCTGCGATGCCGTGTAACGTATATGGCATTGCAACTCAGGAAGCTTGAGAAGATTTTATCTTTATAAACTCCGATTGCCGTTTAAATTTGCTTCATTATCTGGTCATTGTGGATCTATAAATTCCCATTCGACTCGTTCCCTTGAAGCGAAAGAAAAATGTTGCTTTTACATATAATTCTTCTCTGATTAGTATAGTCTAGTTGGAGAACACTTGAGTAACTACACATATTTCATCTTCTGTGAATGTTTCTAAGAAATGGGTTCTTGATAATTTAGTTGTTTTGAACGAATTCAATGTCGATGATGACTCCATAGACCTGTAAAGATTGCGGAGATGAACGCAGCAAATAACATCTAAGGGACTGAGACATTTGTGATTTAAATTCTTTTGATTGAACTCTATCAATGTTAGTAATGGCTTTGCTTTCCTGATTTATTTAACAGAGAGGCCGCTTGATAATTTCCATTATTGTGGCACTGTTCACAAGTGAAGCCATAAAATGGTTCCTCTCGCTATCCAGTGTGGCTTGTATGTTGCATTTGGACGTTGGGGAACAACATATGTTTATATTTATTTTCTCTAACATATCTGAAAGATGGTTTTGCCACCTGGCTAGAAAAGGGTTTTTACCAAAACAATTCTATCTAGGGTCATGTGTTGTTTCAAGATTTTTCTAGTCGTTGGTGGAGAAAAATAGTGATAGAATGATTTGTTTGTGGACTCTCATCAGCCCTGCCTTCCAGAGATTTGCTGTAAGGACATCCAAGAGATTAGAAGACGTTTCAAATATAGGTATATACCTAAGCAACTCTTTTTTTGAATTGTATTGGTTATTTAATCCAAAGATTTCTTGTTGGGTTGAATTGCGGATGTTTTTTATTTTTGAGCAGCTATAAAGAAAAGGCAAGAACTTGCTGAGCAGATGAAAGATCTATCAAAAAATTACGAGGTGTGCATATTTTGTTGTTTCCCTTTTTTTTTTTTTTTTGGATTTGAGTTAATCTTGGTTATTTTCGATGCAGTCTTTCAAGAAACATTGAAACTGCTTCATTGTGGTAGAAATTTGTTTGGAATGAAGTAAGGGATGCTGTATAGAGTTCTTTTTCTTTTTGACGCTGGTGAAATAACAGATGAAAAACCCCCCAGTTCCTCCCTAGTGGGTTTTGGAGTTGTAACTAAAATGTGTATTTACAACTGATACTCTTATGCTAGTAGTTGGACTCTTAAAGGTGTATCTTGTGATATTATTGATACCTGAAGGTGTATGGTGGCTATGTTGTTAGTTATAAATTGAAGCTGTATATTGGTGATTACATGAAAGGAGATGTAAACAGTTTGTATGATACAAAAATCACTTGCCTGCATGAGAATGTTTCGCTCATCTATTATTGATCTACTAACAAAAATATGAAGAGACTGTTATTGACGCACAGCTAAGTTGATTTTTAACGATCTCGCATTTGTGATCAAAGATGTTCAAGAATTTACTTGAATGCTTTCCAATTAGGAATCGCTTTATTCTGCGTCTGCCATGCGAGTAGTAAGCCGCTAACATCACTGGGTCATTATGTGATTCTATTTTGCTGTGGAATCTTGGATTTGTTAAACCCCTGTCTAGACCCAAGTCTGTGGAATCTGAGAGCTTTTGTCATACTTGAAAATAGTCTCATATAGGCCGTTTGGGTCTGGAGTGTTTGTATGTATACATACAACTGTGCTTGAAAGGATTTAATTTCCAGTCTTGTGTTCAATTACACATACAAAGGATTTAATTTCCAGTCTTATGTTCAATTACGCATACAACCGAAAGGATATATTACAAAAAATATCTCAATTTTAACCTTTTTTTTTTTCAGATAAACATCTTTTTATTTTTATACTTTTACGAGGGCCTTAAAAAAATTGTAAAAAACCCACTCTTTTTTACACTTACACGGATTGTTTGACTTAGGTCGACATGGGATCTGAATAAGATTATGAGGCAAAACTTGTTAAAACCCACTCTTTTTAACACTTTCAATTGGGGCATCTGCCTCCGATCAACCAACTGGGGAAATAGAGTATATACACAGCAATGGAACTGGCAACTATAATTTGAGATTATCGTAGCGAGGAAGTGTTGGTCTGGAAAACTAAATCCGCCTTTCTTCCTGGTCGATTGATGAGTCTCTCTTGTTCATGAGGCCGAAGAGTGTGCTGGCGTATCAGAATTTTTGCAAGTTCACCTGAAATACAGGTTGTTTGAGTCAAATTGCGTAAGTTGATTATAAAGGTAGATCGGTCAATGTATGACCGATTTAGCGTCAGACGATTATATGGTTCACGATCTCGAAGAATCAATGGTTGATCCAGAGAAATTGATTTTACGCGATCAACAACACTTTTGTATTAGAAAACAGGTGGAACGATAGGTCAACATACAACTTAGAAAGGTAAATTTAATAATTTGCAAAGACAAAGTAACAGTAACAAAAAATACAAAAACCTCTGACGATTCCTTAGGCTTTGATCGTGGGACGCAACTAATTTACTTCATGTATGCGGTGGAGGCCTTTTTTTGTTGCCGAATTCTTGTATTTATAGCTTCTAAAGATAGTTGTCTTTTTTTTTTACTTCAGATTTCATTTTTCTGCTACAAACAAGTAGTTATAAAAACTACTTTTGAAGCTTTCAAAGATACTACCACGTGTCTTTTCTCTGATGTGCCATGTGTAGATAGTTATAATAACTACATTGAAGCTTTAATGCCTTCTGCCATGTGTCATCTTAAAGCTATGACATGTGTGGATAGTTATAACAACTATATTGAAGCCTTAATGCCTTCTGTCATGTGTCATCTTCAAGTTATGATATGTGTAGATAGTTATAATAACTACGTTAAAGCCTTAATGCCACATGTTCCTTACAACATACAATTAATAACTAATATCCACTTTCTGTGTCATATAGCTCAGTTATTTTAATGGGCAACTATTTACCAACTTGCTCATCGGTCATGTGTTTGACGGTAATTATAAACATCGGTCATATATGCCACGTGTCATAAGATCTATGACTGACATTCTTTGCCTGATTCCTCCTTTGTTATATGGCTAACCATTGACCATGGTCAACGTTTCTTTGGTCGAGTGACCGACCATTCGGCCGACCTCGGTCACGGTCAATATAGTTACCATCGAAAGGTGATGTGACTAACTATCAATTATGACCAGTCGATCTACGGCCGTGACCAATCTTTCATCACAATCATTTTGACATTTTTTCTGTTCGAAATCACTTCAATCGTGACCATAATTGATCTTTTTTGTGAAGACATGTATTGATTCGTACCAGATGACAAAATCTGGTCCATTTGTGATATTTGTGAAAATATGGCCTAAACAGAAAGTAGAACATTTTATAGCCTCTGTTCCCAAATATGTTTCAAGCAAAAGATTTTTTTTTCTTCATTTTCCTGCATGTACATCTGATAGTCTGGTTCTGATTAACACTTACTAGTAGTGATGATGGATTTGTAAGAGGGTAAATATATTAGAATAGAAGGACAACTAATACATTTTGACCAATACAATCATCTACCCAAAGAAAGGGTAGGGAAGTCTGTCTCGAGACAGCCTAAACCGTCGCGCAGCCGTCTTGTTAAAAGCGTTCCTTGTCAACTTGGACCTGTGGAAAAGACAGAAAAGGAGCAAGAGGGAAGGGAATATTGCAATAATTGAAGGAGGTAGTTAAAACGCAATCACAGAGCAGTAAAACCTCGCAGGTTGAAGATTATTCTCTCTTTCAATGTCTTTGCTCACTATTGTTTCAGATTTCAGAGTTTTCTGGTTTTTTTCTTCAGATCTCCGATCTTCAGATCCTCTTCAATGGAGGATGGGTTCTGGTATTTATAGGGAGTTTCCCACTCCACATAGGATAAGTGTTACTCGGCTAAGCGCTTAGAGGGGGCCTTCATATGCTAAGCAAATTCCGAGTGACACGTGGTCCTAGATAATATCTTGAAGGACGTGTATACTTCAACACAGCTAAGTTATCTCCAGAGAAAGAAACCAAATCATTTCAAACCTTTAAAAATGCTCTGCGAAATGTTGCTTTGGAACTTGAGCAACACGGATCAAGAGACGCGCGTCACTTTCATACAAATCCCAAAGAGCAACATCACCATTCCTACCGCCATTCCAGATAAGACAAAATCCCGTTTAGATAGGTTAAAAAGTAGATATTATAAGTTGGTGAGATTTTTACCACGTGCTTTTCATTCTGAGAATCCATCTCAAGCAACCTCTTTAGGGGACAATTCAATGTATGAGGTACTTTACTGAATTCGTATATTTCGAAAGAGAACTCCCTTTGGCGGCTATCTTCCTTCCAAGGAAATCAAGATCAACTATATACTTATAGAGTGATCAATATATTCTTAAATTACCCATGTAAAGAACTCGAGGTTGAGTGTCTTGTCAAGAAATTCGTTTTCATGATCAAACGTCCCTATGAAGAGGAGGTTGTTTTGAAATCCCTTAAGGTTCATAGCTACAGTAACCAATACGAGTGCCTTCTATTTAGATGAAATCAGAAGTAAACGTGAATTCCTATAAGGTGAAGTGTGAGGACGTTCTCAAAGTCCGCGAGAAACCTATCTTCAGGAAATACGTCTGGAGATAGCGTGCTTTCAACTTCTAAAACTCTTTCCTCTGAGGATTTGCTTCCAAGAAATGAAAGCCTCAAGATATGACTCGAAGTCAATTTATAAGAATGAATAAAAGTGACTTCGAGTCCCGGGTTTGTAATTCAGATGCATAAAAGACGGCATTCGATGGGGTAAACCCAAGTATGTATCCTTCGAGGAGGACAGAATCCTTAGTCCTTTGTGGGTGACAAGCGCTTTTGACGAATTGACCATCTCAAGGTGATTAGCTTCGAATTCTCCTTGGGAGGAAGAAATATTCCTCATTCGAATTCACTTTTGGCAGGAGAGAACATACCTCCTTCGAATTCACCATCTAGAGGTGGTTAGCCTGAAAAGACTTCCTTTGGATTTGTCCGTCAAGATTTACTTGATGAGAAGGATCATACCTGCCTTGTGATCTTTTAAGACAAAGCATAAAAGTGGTCTTTCGGAGTTGATGGATGTGATCCAAGAATGACTCCTAAGTTAGAAGGTATAGAAAGTTCCTCTGAGGATCTTTCCTCGAGTGAAAATACCTTTAAACCGTAAAAGTATGTAATAAAATCACTCAAATTCTGTACTAAAGAGCAAATAGATTCGACTTCGAGGATCTATTGAAATCTTAACTTTTTGAGAAGTCCATTAGGGATAGCATGCCCCTTAAATGTGTCATTCGAGAAAAATATGGTCTATTGAGGGAAGAGTGAGCCCAGAAGGCAATGTGTCGTGAGAACATAAGTCTTTAGTCATTTGAATATTTCAAAAGGGAAGAAAGAAGGTGTTTGTCGAATATAGGACACGTGACGCCCTCCTACGAGTTGAAATTCAAAAAGGTTGTTTCTTCAAGAAACTATTGCCTTTTTTGTAATAATAACGGTCAGATATCTCTAAACCGTTTCAAATATCTCATTTTCACCGAACAGTCTAATCACCGTACGCAGCTATTGATAGTTGGCACATGAAAGAGAAGGTTGTACAACCGTTACAACTTTAATAAATGATTTCGTGCATGCGATTATACCCAAAACGTGTACACGCGCTTTTAAGAAAGCGCCACGTATAAAATGAGGTTTAATTAGACCGCCTTATCACCGCTAGTAACTAACAATCCTTAGCAAAAAAAAAATCCTACCGGAAGAAAAAACTTAAACACACCCATCGGCCATTACCAAAGAAATCAGATACAATTCGAAAAATCAGCTTTATGTATATAATTTCTGCTGAACTGTAAGTCTACAATGGTTAAATACATGCAAATTTTACATTTCTACGAAGACCTTTCGGCTGAAATACACTTCCAAACTAATAACAGCAAAAAGACCATTAAACTATTGATTCAAAAGCTGCTTATAAAAGTTCAATTACCTAAAATTGCCTTTTAGTGCTTCTGCCACAAAGTTTAAAAAGATAAGTTCAATAAACAAGAGCTAAGAGACAACCCTTTTAAACATTGCAATAGAAAAGGAAGAAAACCTATACCACTACACTCCAACATGCCATGATCTCAAATTTAGCTACTTCATCCAGACGAAAAATATAACTTATCAATGTCAACAAGAGCATTGATACGAGTTCTTGGCAATAGCAAGCGCAGCAAAGGAACTGAAGAAGACATATTGGACCTGGGCTTTATCTTTTTCACTGCTGAGTTAATGACTAAAGAAGGTGGCAACCCAAACCACTGGAGATACCAAGACAGAAATATGGAACTCATCTCTCCATGGACTCCCTCATGGGGCCACGCCCCTGTTCTCACATATTCAAGAAAAGAATCTTTTAAGTCTAGAGAATCATTTAGAAGCTGTTCCACCCGTTTCCTGATAGATCCAATAAAGATAGATTGAATGACGCCTCCTCTTGAACTGGTCAACTTTCCGTTGGTAATAGCCTCATTGTAGGCTAATGCGAGCTGCAGGAGTAAAGGATAATGGAATATGTGATTGTGTACGGAAACTACAGAAATGCTATCCATCATTCGGAAATGAACTTATGGAATAGAAAGCGGAGATGCATGTGCATGTGCAGACTTCAGAGAGAGATTTCTAGCATTAAATAAAGGAAAAAAAATAATAAAAAATCAGATGTTCATCATACAATTTTAGGTCTTTCTTTGAAATTTCCAAAATCTTGACAAATCAAACAGCTATCAACATCTAAAAAGAAACATGGGTTATATGAAGAAAGAATGTTCCCGCAAAGTCCTAGACTTACTCTTATGGTCAACCAATTACATACTCATCATTCAACTTACAGTCTTCAATTTATACTCAATCATTCAATTACTTAATGGCATATATGAGGGAGATAACTAGGATGAGAACAGTTGACAGCGAAATAAATAAGTTTCCAGTGATGATAGGCTTACACCAAGAGTCCGCTATAAGCCCTTATCATTTTGTATTGATTACGGATGAATTGATAGCTCATATTTTTAAAAAGTAGTGCCTCGGTGTCTTTTACTTGAAAATGATGTTGTTTTGGTGAACCAAACTAGGAGGTGTAAATGTTAAATTAGAGATATGGAGGGAGACCTAATCAAAAGCTTTCAAAATAAGTTAATACTGAATATATGAAATCTAACTCTAGTTTCAGCGGTACTAGGGGTGAAAAAATGATGAGAATTGAGAACCAAAAGATACCCAAAGGTAACCACTTCAGTATCATGGATTAATAGTAAATAGAAGGAGATTGACGAGGATATGGCTCAAAGAACTAGAACTGGATAGCTTAAGTGGAGTGGCGCTTCTAAAGGGTCGTATTCCACTCAAGCAAAAACGTAAACTTTATAGGACAACTATTGGGTCCACAACGATGCATGGAGCAAAAAGTTGGGCAACATAAAGTGACAAGTGTTGCTGAGATGAGAATATTGAAATGTATGTGGAAAGACCGGAATATAAGGTAAAGAATGACATATTCGTGTTGGGTGATTTGGGAATGTAAAATAGAGACCTAAGCAAGTAGCTGTGAGACAATTCGAGGGGCTGCATATTGAAGGGTCTAAAGGTGAGAACAATTAAAAAAAAAAGGCATGATTGGAATTGGTCTGAAATGATTAAATTATGCATAATCAGACCGAGATATAATTTTTTATAAAATAGGATAGCAAAACAGGATTAGTGTTTCCAATCCCAACTAGTAGGGATGGTAAATTTTGTTGTTTTTGTTGTTGTTATTGTTAATTTTTTTAGCTCATATTGACAGATCATATAGTTAGACATATGAAAATGTCAAACTCAGAACCACGTGTACAGGTATTGGCCACCAGGTTTGGCAATAACCTTGATGGAATAAAATATATCTCAAATATACATACATACATAGGAGTGAAATTCAGTTAGTTCGGTTCAGTTTAGTGGCCAAACCAAGACTAAAGCAAATTATAGTGAAATAATCCGAGAATTGAACTGAACAGAAATAGACCGATACATAAAACCGAAAACCAAATTGATTATTTTCTGTTAACCTTAAATCGAATCGAGAAAACTAAATTTCTAAGTTTAGTTCAATTTTACAAAATTAACCCTGCTTATTTATAGTTCGGTCCGGTTTTCGATTTATATTTATTTGGTTTAATTGAGTTCGGTTTAACATAAGATTTAACAGTAAACCGAACCTAACTAATTGACACCCTTAACATACATACATATATCAACATCTATATCTATATGCATACAAAGTACATTAATTAATAATTATATTGTTAGCTTAAAACAGGGGTATCCATGTTTTAAACAGATCCAAAAAACCTCATGACTGATCTATCAAATTCAAAGATCAATCATATAATTTTTTTTTTTTCATCAGTAAAATGTTCATTGTATTATAAAGTATACATTCATTACATTTGAATAGATAATTGCTTTCTTTCAAAGGTCCTGCTATTCCTCTCACACCAAATCGACCACGAAATTGCCACTAGACATAAATTCCATAAGATTGCACTCCTCATACCATATTTCTTATCTTTTTCTAGCCCCAAATTACTAACTCATCTTTAAATCCGCATTGCTATTTATAGGAAGGATTCAATCAGGTTACCCCACCCAGAAAAAAGGAGAAAGCTCTCTTTCCCAGCCGGTATGCTGCCGATGTCCCACAACTCCAATATCCCGAACCATAAGAACTCGAATGGAATGCTAGCGTTCTATTGGATTTGCATCCAAAACTTTATAGGGGGCCGTACATGAGAAATCAATATTGCTGAGATTGCAATGGCGGGCATTAGAGGAAAACAAATAAAAAATCACCGTCTGCCGGAATAGATTCCATAAGATTGCACTCCTCATACCACATTTCTTTTTTTTTCTAGCCCCAAATTACTAACTCATCTTTAAATCTGCATTGCATAACTTCATTCCGGATCTGTTGACAAAGTAACTCCAAATTTTCCAAGAAATCGCAATGAAGGAACAGTTGAGCTGCTGTTTCCTCTTCCTTCATACACAAACAGCATCTATCAGCTAATTGCCATCCTCTCCGTTTCAGATTATCTATTGTGAGGACCTTATCTGCAACAAAAGTCCACAAGAAAAAGGATATTTTGGGTGGAATTCCGGACCGCCAGATCTATCTCCGTGGTCCCTCTCTCCGACATTCCTGTCATAGATGATGCATGGACTTTACCGAAAATACCCAGACCCCTCCCATTTCCAAACTCTTGGATCACACCCCTCCCTAAATCTGGTCTTGTAGATCTCCTCCAACAGATTTACAACATCCTCGGCTTTCCCAATCTAATAAATTCCTTCTAAGAATCAGATCCCAGCTCCCCCCCACCCACCCATTCACCTTGCTCAAGTAATCCTTCACCCAAGCATTGATATTTGAAGCTACCGCTGCTACCACCGGGAAACTATGCAAAAGTGGAGACTCTCCACACCATATATATTTTTCCAAAATTTTATTCTATCCCCATTCCCCACGCTATATTGTATCCCTTTAAAATAAGCCACCCAAAGATTACAAATAGTTTTCCAAAGCCCTGTACCATGAGGAAATCTGCTCTCCTTAGAAAACCAGCCCCCTTACTCTACGCCGTATTTAGCACTAATAACCTCCCTCCATAAACTTCCTTCCTCTAACCCAAATCTCCATAACCATTTGGCTAGAAGAGCCACATTGAAGCTAGTACGGGACCTTAACCCCAAACCTCCATTATTCTTGTTAGAGCAAACTTGGGACCACTTAACTAAGTGGAATTTGTGACTCACCTCATTGCTATTCCAAAGAAAGTCTCTTTGGAGTTTCTCTAACCGTCTAGAAACCGATGTTGGGAACTTCAAAATTAACATGTAATAAGTTGAGAGATTGGACAAAGCATTTTTTATTAAAGTAAATCTACCCCCCTTTGATAAATATCTTGTCTTCCAAGATGCCAATTTCTTCTCTGAACGTTCCACCACCTTATTCCAAACACCTTTGCTCTTGCACGATGTCCCCAAAGGTAAACCCAAATAGGAAGATGGTAATGCCACCATCTTGCACCCAACCACTTGGCCAACAGATTTAGATTATCAACCACATCGACACCGATCAACTCATTTTTGATTAGATTGACATGCAAACCCGAAATCGCCTCAAAGCATAATAAAACACATCTTAATGCCTTCAAATTTGTTTGAGTACCCCGGCAAAATATCGAAGTATCATCGGCAAATTGAAGATGTGAGATACTAGGAACCGAGTTCTTTATTTTCACTCCATGAATCAGCTCTAATTCCTCCATATGACCTATCATCTTCCCAAGACTCTCCACTACCATAATAAATAAGAAGGGAGAAAGGGGATCGCCTTGCCTAATCCCTTGGACGACTTGAAGAATCCCACCGCCGAACCGTTCACCAAGACTGAAAAAGGAGACAAAACACAAAAATTGATCCAATTTTTAGCCCCAAAACCCATGCTCCTCATTATGTATAATAAAAATTCTCAGTTCACGTGGTCATACGCCTTCTCCATATCCACTTTACAAATCAATGATTTCTCTTTATTTCTTATAATTGTATCAATAAACTCATTTGCTATGAGTACACCGTCCAAAATTAGTCTTCCTCCCATAAAAGCGCTTTGGGTATTAGTGATTAACCCCCCCGCCCCACCCCACTCCACTACTTTCTTTAATCTATTGAATAATACCTTAGCTATTAGAGGTGGCAATGGGTTGGGTTGTAAACGGGTTGGCGCTTAAACGGGTTGTGTCGGGTTTGACCCATTTACTAACAGGTCAGGAAAACATGGACCTGTAACCAACCCGCCAACCCGTTTAAAATTTAAATAAATAATTTATTAATTTTAAATTAATAAAATAATAAATCATTCACTTCACCTATTTAACATTATATTTTTAATAAATATTGTACAAAAAATCTATTTAACATTAAAAATATATTTTAACCTATGAAATATAAAAATACTAAAATACTAAATTAAAGAGGAAAAAAAAATACATTAAATGGGTTTAACGGGTCGGGTCGGGGCGGGTTTGAGGGTCGACAAAACCTAAACCCGAACCCAACCCATTTAATCAACAGGTCAACCCTAACACGTTGTGTCGGGTCGGGTTGGCGGGTTGGGTCAGACATTGCCAGCTATATTAGCTATGATCCTGTACATGCTACCCACCAAACTAATTTGATGGTAATCTCTAATATCTATTGCCCCTTCATTTTTTTTTTGAATAATGGCAATGAAGGTTACATTAATGTTCTTCACCACAAACTCTTTATCAAAAATTCTGCAAACATCTTCATCACATCGTCTGTAACTACCCCCAACACTTTTTATAGAAGGCTATAGTAAAACCGTCCGACCCCGATGCTTTGTCCCCAATCATCTCTTTAATTGCTCCCCAAACTTACTCTTAAGTGAAAATTTTACATGAGAAATATACGACATTCAAAAATTTTAAACAACAATAACAACAAAATGCCTCATCCCAACTAGTTGGGGTTGGCAGTATGTATGCTGTTCCTCCATCTCAATCTTTTAACAATCATATCTTCAGTCAGATTATCAATATATCCAATCCTTTTGAACTAACTCCATCCACACTCTTTTTGATCTTCCTCTCACCCTCTTAGATGCTTCAATGAGTACTCCTTCGCATCTTCTCAAAGTTTCTTTCCTAGGTCTCTACTTTACATCCCCAAATCATCTTAACTACTTTTCTTTAGCTTTTCTCCTATCCGAGTAACACCTAGACACTTTCGGATATGTTCATTCTGAACCTTATCTTTCCTAGCCTTCTTACACATCCATATCAAAAAATTTTAAAATGACTCACAAATAAATTTACCAATTTTACTTGCAATTATGCACTTTACAATGTAATTAAATAGATTGATTTTGAAGCTTGATACCACAACTGCATGAAATGAGCCAAACATTATGCCCACACATGGATGGTTATGGTTGCCATTGGTAGCCGTACTTTCTTCACTAGTGCATATGCATTTCTAAATCAGCTTTTTTTTTTGTGTGTGTGTGTGTGAGACTATGTTTCCATGCGTTAAAAAATGAATCCCATAAAAGTTCCATTTTTTGGACTTCAGAAACTCACCTCGAAACCAGAATTTTATGGCATGGGTCTAACTAAGACTGCTTCACCTTGATTGGGTTGAAATTTGTTGGTTAGCTTGTTTCAAATTTTGAAATTCAATTGGAGATCTCTACCAATGGTTTTGATTTGGGTCTTAATACTTGAAATCTAAGACTATCGCATGCTTTTGTGAATCATCTAGATGAGTACAATCCCAAAGGCACAGTTTGGTTCAACTTGGAGAGGTCTGCATTTAGTTGCATATTAGCTTGGTCATGCTTTTGTTAAAATAGTTTCCATTTTGAAATAACGGACAATTTGAACATAATTTATATTATAAAGGAATATTTAGTATTTGATAGGAATTAAGGTTTATTATCAGAGAATTGAGTCTATCAAGAGGTAGGGTTGTCAGCTATGTAAAAACAAAATCAATGTAACACCAATTATATTAACGAATTCTTCAATTCTTTTTTGAGAACCGCTTGACCATTATAACCTTGATTGTTGTTATTCCCTTAATTCTTGTTTTTCATTTAGTTGCTGTTTTCATTAGATGAATTGCATCACTGAAAAAATGTCAGCAGTCAAATTTGTCATTTTAGTTGTTAGTGCAAGGTGCTATGTCCAATCAATACATTTTCTTGACTTCAGAGAGGCCAATATCTGGAATTTAATAAGAACAAGAAACTGGTAGAATGAAATGTTAGGGATGTAGGATCACCTTTAAACTAGAGATAAATAGTGAGTCACCCAAAACAAGGGTACCATTGGTCACCTGATCAGCCATTGACGTGATTGTTGTGTATATTGACAAATAAACCTGCAAAAGTTTCAGGCTATCAAATATCCATGGGTGAGTGAGATAACTTTCGAGATATTAAAAATGCTACAAAACAATAAACGTCTCATCCTATCTAGCAAGGATAATCCACTAACTATTTAAGATGTCTTGTATGAGAATTGTAGCGGTTCTAGTAACACTATAGCTACTGGCTGAATGTATCAATTGTGTTCTATTAAGCGAAATTTTGTCCATGGTTCATACATGTATTGTACCAGCATGGAAGCTGTATTGTCTTTGCTGACTAAGTTACAATGTTCATGGCATTAAATATACCTGTAGAAGAGCTGGTCTGTCCTTGCTCACACACTCAAACAAAACTTGCAAGCAAAATTCCTGGAAATCAACATCGGATCTGTAAAAGCATATTTATGACTGGTTATTATGGTGAGGATTATCCAAATAATGATAGAAGGAAATTAAACTTTTTTACAACGAAATAGTTATGTTAAGGTGGGAAAGTTTATGCTAAAGGCATCAACAGAGACGTGAGAACAAGCATTCACTGCATTCCTGGGGGTCTTAACTCAAAAAAATAAAAATAAAATGCGCCTAGGCGACAAACTCTAGAGCAATTTGTTGTATATGATTCCTAAGTACTCTACAATAAGTTGAAGAAGAACATATGCAACACTTTCTTAAAAAAAAGATCAATGTCCCATGTTTCTTAACAATATAACCTAATGAGATGATCAATAACATATTAAATGCGAGGAAAATAGAATAATATTAATTCTGATTAAGAATTGTGTGAAGGAATTATAAAAACCTGAGCTGTGAGTTGATGAATAAATTATGCAATGGCTTGCAAGTATAGTTTCTTGCGAAAATGCATGCAATTTTAATGCTTAAAAGTCAAAGAAGCGTATTAAATAATCAAAATGCCTCGTGTTAAAAGAAGCATGAACAAAACTAATTAAAAAATGCAAAATCCATTATCAAAATAACAAAAAATAACAAGACTGAAATCACGGGTGAAAATGTAAAAGATTTAGGTACTTATAAACACACACACAAAAAAAAAAAAAAGAGTCAACAACAGACTATGCAGTGCAAACAAGGGAGGGAGGGAGGGACTAGGGAGAGAGAGAGGGAGAGAGTGAGAGAGGAGGTAAGGAGGGAGTGAGAGAGAGAGAGAGAGAGAGAGAGAGAGAGAGAGAAACCAAAAAAGAAAAAGATTCAATTGGTATGGTCTATTATGAATATTGAAGAGAGAGAGGGAGAGGGCCTTATTTGATTGGCTAGGCACTCGCTCCTTCCTCTTCTTTGAATGAGGGATTAATGGGGGTTTTAAAGTACACAAACAGTTAATTTAAATGTTATTAGTTAGAAATGAATTATTAACATTATGTAATTAAGAAGTAATTTCTTACTAATCACATAACATATTACTACTTTAACTGTAAGTTGCAAGTTTAATAACTGAGATAAAAATTTCAAACTTATGCAATTACTTAGGCTAGGTTTTTGCTAGCCCAAGATCATGCCAAGATGAAAATTTCGGTTGCCTAGATTTCCAAGCAATCACCTAAGTGATGCTGGCCTATCCAAGCATCACCTAATTCATCAAAAAAGGCCTAGGTGCCTAGGTGATATATATTGATAAGCAAAAGGTGCAAGCTCCATGTACACAAAGTGCATAAACTAGTATTATGGGATTAAGGCCAATTAGAGCTGTTTATAATAGTAAGACCTTCAATCACGCAAGACAATGTGAAGGACCGTTAATAATAAACTAGTGTAAGAATCTTTTGCCACTCATAGATTATAGATTGCATTGAAGTATCATCCATAAGTTATGTGAGCTAGTTTCTTTTGGAAATTTAATGATTTGAGCTATTTTATAAACTATTTAGAGAAGAAAGGTATTATATAGAAGTTCGTAACTTGTGGACTCACCATAAGAATTATTTTATGAAAGTCTAATCTAATCGGATGATCAGGAAGCATACCAGGAGGCCTTTGAAGCTATCAAGAGGAATCTGGTGTGGTACTTAGTAGTCACGGAGGCCCCGCCCCCTCCATTGGTAGAAATTCCAGGAGGGCAGGAAAGGAAGGAAAAACTACTTGCTTACACAACCAATAAATCTGGTATTGACAGCTAGAATTGTTAGTTCTGAAAATGATCTGTCAATCATGTAGGGCAATCACATAACAAAACTGGCTCTTTGATCTGTCCACTCAACCAGATCAATGATTAACAACTAAAACTGAAACCACACACAAACATATCAACCACGTGTAATGGATAACGGAATACTATTGGTAGAACAGGTTCCACCGAGTTTTAATCCATAATTGTTCAATACTTTACAAATGGATCTTATAATTTTGTCAAAAGGGTTAAATAGTGAATACAAGAGTGATGATTGAATGTGCTTTTCTATTACTTTTTTCTAGAAGATGTAATATTTTGTGGTTGATGAGAATAGAAACGGAAATGTTAAAGATATCCCAGTATTTTGGCATATCATATACAATATATTTTTTCCATTATATTAGAACTTATGCATAGTAATACTTCAAAATGTTACAAGGTTAATATTTAGTGGTTGGTCAGCTGCAAACAAAAGATATATAGAAGAGATTGTATGATAGCATCCCAAATAAAAACATAGAAATTGACAGAACAGGATTATGGTTGATGAAAGCCTGAAACCAAGTAGTTTGGACTTTGGATAAAGCATTAATGTTATTGTTTGTATCGTTATTGCTTCTGTTTGTGTAATTCACCTTTCATCGCTTTTTCGTTGTTGCATAAAGCTATGCTTAATATTAAGCTAAATTTTGCAATGGCATTGCTGTGACCAATAATTTAAGGTTAAGGAATCACTCAATTATTAATTAATATGCATATTTACAATCTACAGAAAACATGAACAACAAAAAAATGCCTAATTCCAACTAGTTGAGGAACACATGAATCATTTCCCACCACCCAATCTATTACAAACTATATCTTCAATCAGATTTTGTGCACTAAAATCACTTTTGACCGATTTCATCCAGGTCCTCTTCAGACATCCTCTCACTTTTAGACCCCTCCATGTGTAACCTTGCACCATATAACAGGCACTCCCTTAGATGTTAGATCTCTTTTTTACATATCCAAACCATGTTAACCTACTTTTATTTATCTTATCTTATTTGGGCCACACCTAGACACTCTCAGATATGCTTAATCTTTACCTTATTTTTTCTACTCTTTCCTGATCCATCTCAATATCCTCGTCTCAGGAACGTATACTTTATTTCTTGTAGACAATTTGTAAGAAATTTTCCACAAATTAAAGTCAAACACTGCCATTATTAAGACCTCATTTCCTGACCCTTGTGGCCTACACACTATCAGATTTATCTCACCCTGTTAGCTTCTTGGGATGCATATTGTGGATAATTCCTGAAAATCTAGAATGAAAAAGTTGTTAAGAAACCACGAAACGAAGAAAACACCACAGATACACAGACAAGATGATGTAATTAGGAAAGGAAATGAAGTGGAGATTTGCAAACTTGCCTGCTGTTCCATGAAGGGTCACAGAAAAGTTGAGCAAATGCTATTAAGCTTGGATCCGATGAAAAGGTACTGACCAACTGATCAACCTTAAAGGTACCAGGGTCACTGTTTCCACTGATATTTGTTGTAGAAGCTCTCAAACTTGTCAAATCACACACCTAAAATAACAGGTCACATCAGAAAGTTGCAAATAACCCTGGGTGGACAGGGGACAGACTTAGTTTCAGTACTGGTAAACCATAATGTACTGAAACCCAGATGCATGTTGACCTGGTCATCAAGCTGCCCAGTTCAATCATTGGGTCAGCCCAGGTCAACTTGGCTTATACAGAAGAAAACTCCTTCAAAGAAATCAGAAAACATGAATTGGAATGGTCAGTCAATTCAGCCACCCTGGTCAACCCATTCATTCTGGGTTGCCCAGGACAGCAGCTAACTTCTTCCCAGGTTGACCTAGAGAATTTTGAGGGCTTGGTCCTGCTTCAACCAGTTAAGTTCACCAGTCTGGTTCAGATTTCAAAGACTGGCAATACTACAATGTGACTACAACCTTGTGCATCGCCCGTGAAAGAAGCGACTGTGATCCTATTGGATCGTCTACATATGAACAAGCTCCGACTTTTCGCTTGATATAAAGGATACCAGCATTAAATGGGTCATTCTTGTCTCCAGAACTCCACCAAGGCTTATCTGCAGAAGAATTATGATATATAAAGTTCAGTGCAACAATTCACCTGATGATAATTAGAAGTGAAAAAAGATTTTTGTTTCACTACCTTCCGGAACAAGCTCTATGACTTGAGCCCAATACCTGGGTCCGCACACACGTACAGTCTTCAGCTGAAAGCAGTACAACAGCATTTATATGCCCATAAGATAAAAAGTCGTAATTCACTATTTAGTAAAACAGAAGCAAATGATCTTACCGCTACTCTTACATCAGATCTACTGAAGAAGTTGCTCAGTAATTAGTTAAGTGGGTTCATTTACACATTTTGTTTGAGAAAATATGGTAAATTATACAAATTCTTGGAGCTTAAATTGCTTCCTGATGGAATTAATACTGGACCATGTTTGGAGTGGTTGATAATTTATTTAGTGTTCCATGACTTTTCTCAGTACTTGACCATATTTGGGGTGGACAATCTCTTCGGTTAGTGTTCCATAACTTTTCTGAGAAAGTAATGATTATCAATAAACAACCAGCAGATTAGTCCACTAACTTTTCTCATGCTTAATTCAAAAAAAAAAGTTGAAGCATGCAAAGTCTAAATTAAAAATAAAAAATTAAAAGTAAAAAGAAAAAATATATATATTATCAAATGCATGATGGTAATTAAGTAAAGGAATATTAAAAGGTCTGGGTCTTAAGAGGAGACAAGGGTCTTGGGCACCAGATATTATGTTTCTTGCATTGGAACATGATCAGCACACACCATCTTATGGGACCCAATGAGAGAATCAAATATACCAATTATCAGCTTGATCAATTCATTTTAGCCATTTGATTTCACTATATTCTTTTGGACAGTTAAAAACTACTGAAGATCTAGGTCAAAGTTTAAAAAATTTAATATGCAAATCAGACAGTTCAAAGTTGTTCTGTTGTTCCAATCTTTTTCGTGGAGATTTTCATAAGCGACTCATTCAATGGTGGGCCTGATCTTTCCATGCATTTGCCAAACCATAGATGTGTCCTTGAGTACATCTATTTACAACCAGCAAGTTAATCCACTAAGTTTTCTCATGCTCAATCCAAGAAAAAAATTCAGAGCATGTAAAGACTCCACAAAATAGAAAAAAACTAAAGGAAAAAATTTATCAAATGCATGAACATTGAGAACTATATGGCACATACAACAGCACGTTCTGGTAGAATGCAAGGAGTGACTTCACAGAAACTAGTCTCTGCAAAATTCTCATTTTCTGTGATTGTAACTTCAAGAGGAGCATAAACTGGTAGACCGGTATCAACATCAACAGTTTGGATCCAGCGAGCTTCTGTGGCAAGAACATACAAGTGCCTGAATGCCTGGAGAAGTTGTATTGAACAGAAAATTATATAAGAGAGGAAAGCAAACAATTCTCTTGTCAACAAAGTTGTATGGGAAGAAGCATCTTCGCCTATGCCATTGAAATGGAACAATTGCATGGAATTCTCATATCATGCCAGATGACTCCTACTAAGAGGATCTTATACGTCCAAGAAAGAAAAAAAATAAAAAACTCTAATTGATGACAACAGGCATCTCGATGTATGTGTTGCTGGACAATTAGCTACAAGACAGTCCAGAAAGGGTAGAATTAAAAATGAAATGTGAGAACTTCCAATTCAATCAATTTCTGGCCTAAGAGTTGTAACTGGGAATGAGGGATAGGTCCAAAACCGATGATAAGTGTCTCATGGAGATTTTACCCCGATCCCATCAGGCCATCCTTACTAGAGTATTACTCAAGTAATTCCAGAAGTCACGAATTAGATGTTTTGATATACCTGAAGGTGGCAGCGGTTATCGTTTGGTCCAGAAGGCAAGCGAGGATAAAGAGTTATTAGCAAAGCAGCGATAGAACTGTTGCTAGTTGAAAAAGTCCGCATTCCTCCACCAAGAAATAAGAAACCAATTGCCAAGCTTACCTGAACCAAATGAGGAAATTTAAAGGGTTTGAAAAACAGGAAAACCGTATACTCAACAAATTAATTCAGAAAGTTACAATCACAAATGTAAGCAAAGCAAACAATCCATTCATGTCCAGAATTCACATCAATTTACTGGAAAAAGAAAATTTCCCATATCTGATACTTTCATGAAATTAGATCCATTTTCATGTTAACAAAAAATGGGAGGTCAAACAAGGTGGTGTTTGGGATCAAGCAATAATAATAAATACAGTAACCCAAAGATCAAAACAATGCACACAGATATACGTTGTTCGGCAATGCCTACGTCCACAGGAGAGAAGAAGTTTCCAGTATGTCAAATAATGAATTAGGGTTACAACTTATACTCCTACCCAATATATAGGGCACCTAGGATCTAGAGACTAGTGAATATGAGCCACTATCTCTAACACAAGGCCTTCCCCACAACACATGAACCCAGAAAGGTGGCAATTTACGGATAGGATGCAAGAATCCTGAAGACCATTCGCCATAGAATATAAAAAAAAAATAGGTATAGACTTCTACATATAAAGTTTACATGATCCAGTATGGGCATGGAATGTGTCCAAAGTTTCAAGACTGCATATTTTAAGATGTATCTTGTTGAAGTGGGTACAATAACCAAATTTATACACACACTCCCAACATTTACTGGGTCATTAAGACAGCTAAATTAGTATTCTATAGTGTAATTGCAGTACATTATCATATTTAAAATTTTATGCTACCAGGTTTTTCCAGTATAAGATTGCTTTGCTTGTAGTTATTTTTTATTTAATATAACTGATGGAATGCTTATAAAACTCGCTTCATTTTGTGAAAAATTATATTCTTTATTTTTAATTAATGATGTGTTTATGTACCAATGCCTGACAGCAGACCACTCTTAGCTGTGTCCAATTTGATGGTCAAAGAGATCCAACACCAAGAAACATACCTGCACCAGAGACTTGTACCCAAGTTCATGTAACATAAGCATGAACGTGTTTTCAAGTTTCATTAAAAAAAATTGGAATCTATGGTTTAATTTGAAAAGAAGCCCACAAGCTGACTTGCTCAGGGTGTGCCGAAAAACAAGTTACATGATTTATGAGCAATCATAATCGATATAACTGTGCAAATTAAAAAAAAAAAAGAATAACAACCACCTAACACAGATTCCTCTGTTATAGGTGGAGACTCATATGGGGGTGTTTCTAGCTATCAGAGTCATCCAATACCATATATTTTAAACTTATTCAGACCATTGTTTTAAATATCGATATATCCCCTTTCCCTAGGGGCAATATAAATCCAGGGTGTAATTTTTATTTTACAATTTATTGGGAGGTATATCACGATACCAAGCGATATTGGCAATAGATAGCGATATTTTCCTTTTGCTAACGTGTGTAGGTCATTATAAGAGGTCGGATAAGGATAGTTTCCCCTTATTTCAATCAATAAAAAATGCTTAAAATCCGCATATCATTTTCTTTACACTTAAAATTCGAATTTTAAATAACTTCGTAAATTTGTCAACTCTTCTGTTCAAAGTGAAATTTAATATGTTCATCGTCAAAAAATTGCTAAAACCGAATGAGGTATGTTACAACTCTTTTTTTGTGCCTTCTTCATTGGCTTGTGGGCCCCATTACCACTTTATTTTAAAAAATATATATATTTATAAAAGATTACAAACCAAACCATCATAATATTGGTAATAATAACACACATCAAGGAAATACAAACATAATTATAAATTATACAAACCTTTGCATATATTTGTTGCCATGGACATTATTCTATTCAATCCTAGCAAGGTTCATGTATATTCAAATGGAAGTCATGAGATCCTTCAGTATAAAAATATTGGGCGCATCTCCCGAAATGATTAGCATGGACAAAGGGAAAAATCCTTTGGAAAAAAATTATGCTCATTCATGGATTAGACAACTCCTACTAGACATCTCATATTAGTAAAGACAGTAGACCAAACTTACAGCCATTTGATTCCCATAATTAACATGTCCATCTGCAGAATTTCGACTGCGAAGATATCTTAATAACCGAAATGTTTGCAGATGTCCAGAGCCTGCCATAACCTGGTTCCACAAAATATTAGCATGCAATCATTGTCCAAAGTGTTAATTTGAATTTAGTACGAGAAATCAAAAATAAATAAATAAATAAAAACCAGATGAAAGTAAATTTCCTTACAACTGAAAGGGAAAGAACAATAAGATGCAGGCACGTCTCTAATGTGCCCCGATCAACATATTGAGACAACCCCTTTGGATAGGTATTTCCACTTGTAACAGGAACAGGTTTAATCTGCAAAAATGAATGGAACTTTAGTTACTAATTCATTCAGCTATCAGAAAGAAAAAAAAAATTATGCAGCACCATAACAATGGTCAAACCTCACTCAGAAAGTAGATAGCATAATCGTAAAGTAACTCCTGTACATTGCCATTTCTGGTACCAGCATATCTCAGCCCTGCCAAAATTCAATACACTAATAAAATATGGTGTAATGAAGAAGTGTTATCCAACTATAATTCAGAGGTAAACTGATAGGACATAAAGGAGGCCGAAACATCAACACCTTACACTCAGAGTACTGGTGGCAAATAAAAGACATGATACAACTTTAGCGCGGACTAAATCAACTGCTTGATGAACACTCAATCACTAGGTTTCATACATAAAGCACGACTTGATCAGATGACCTAAATTACATGCTCAAAATTATTCCTGATTGTTCAAAAGAATGGCATATATCGGCAACTGATATCATCTAACAGATCATTTCCTAGGAAAAGAGTTCTATTAGCAGGATCACCGATCCATTGTATTGCATCAATTAAAGCTACAAATTGTAGCTTGCAAAGGTCGGCAAAATTCAAAAAAGGCTAGTCGGGCAATGCATAGAGATGTGCGTTTTGAAATGTGGCATAACTGCACATTATGATTTCACAGTGAGAATTTTAAGAATATATCAAATATTCTCATAAGATGATGAAAGGACCATTCAAATACGCTGATCATAGAGAAGCTCTATCCACTTACATATCCCTTTTGCAAGACTGCAATTGCCAATTAAAAATGCAACTCACGCTTAGCAATAAATTGGAACAGTAGAAATAATAACCTACTAATCGAAAATCACAATCCCTCTCTTTGAGAAAAAACCACTAAAGAAAATACTAAATGTCAATCTGTTTTTAGAAACTGGAGTTGACAAGCAAATTAAAATGGTCAAACCATGACTAGATAGTAGAAATGATTTAGGCGTAAAGTATGAACAACACCAAAATAACTCAACAAACAAAAAAGAAAGTATGAAACCAAAGCAGGCAACTCTGCAACATATATCACAAAGTACTCCATCCCAATCCTAAAATTTAAAAGAGGGAGAAGGAACAATTAAAAAGAGGGAGGAACAGTTTTCCCTAACGGTTGAATCAAACACTACCAGTTCGGCATTCGGTCCAGTTTTAAGAACATCAAAGTTAACTACATGTCACTTGCTGACTGTATGCTGTATATGACTTCTCATACTATGCCTTCTCATACCTCCATCACAAACTCTCCTCCCTCCCACATGCTCCCTTCATTTCCTTCAGTCCTAACATGAATATGTGTTAACTAAATGTTCTTGTTGAATCATGTGCCTTTTGTGCCTCCACAACAGTGGACAAGAAAAAGAAATTAGCAGAAGACATTAACTAGAAAGAGATATGAAAAACATCATGTCTAGGCAAGAATAAGACCTACCAAGAGAAATGCATGCTCCAGCCACTATATTGACATATGCCTGAACAAGTGATTCTATATCAACATCATCATTATCACTTGTCTCATCTTCAAGGCTTTTGACACCATTTTTCACAATTTCTGGAATTTGAGCATTGATCCAATTTCTGGATGGATGAACCCTATGTAAACATTTGTGTGAAGTAATCAGCCAAGTGTAACCAATAGCCATATGCTCACTAGTTGGATAGTTAATATTAATAATGCTACCTGCTCCACATTATCAAATTCCGGGCAATGACACGAAGCATTAAGAAGTCAGGCCTCACATATTGCAAATCAAAACGTGTCTGAGGAATAGAAAGCCTAGATGCCACAACTTCTGATTCCGCCTGTAAGAAACAAGTGGTTAGCAAGAAAAACTTGGGACACATTTTCAAAGAAGCGATGCTTTCTGAACTATGAATGGGTACAATCTAACTCAACGACTTTTGAGAACTCTGACACAAAGAATGTACTTCATGGCTTCCTTAGTAAACACGTCACCTTTAAAAATATTAGAGCTAAAGCAATTATAGCACCAGGAGCAGTTACATCAACATTGACTGGTATTCCATCCATCATCTAGCAATAATACAACAGAATAATACCATCAGCATTAAGTATTGGGGAAGGAAAAATAAAGACTTGCTAGGGTGTCACCGATAATCTGCCAAGGTAAAATCTAAATGCAAGGCATGTGGATGTGTGTATAAAGCACTATTATATCAATTAGTCAAAAGTTTGGCTATTAGTTCACAAAACCTGCACAGCACCACGATTATGATCGTCAGTTGATCCCATCAAGATGAGGGATTTCTCCTGATGAAGACAAAAAAGGTTATCATTCACAGAATGCTAAGGATTTCAAATTCAGAGAAATCACATAAATTAAGTTTGGTCAAGTTTATTCTGGAGCAGTAGAAGGATAGCGTTTTTATTTTGATGGTATACAAAAGTTGCACCAGTTTGATGGGGTATGAATCCAGATTGTTCATGATAAAAAAAATGGGTGGAAAGATAAGTGAACAAAAAAGTATACAACAACATACATTATGTTCTTTGCCACCAATGTAATGGAACAGCCGATCCACCAAAGAGTCCATGAAACCAAGAGCATCTTCGCCTCGACCTTCACATAGAATAGATCTCTGTTAGCTATATTTGCCACGATAAAATTCAGTAACTCATTCAATAATTCATACCCAATGCAACAAGCCCCAATGCAGATCCTGCGGAAACTGCATGACCTTCCCTTTCAAGTACATTATCACCACCACTTCTCCGACCTATTTCACCCTGTAAAGTATGAAACATGGTCACCAACATGATGTTTCACATAGGAAAAAACGAGAAATTGGGGGGAAACAAAGTTTAAAGGTGAGTGCAAAAATTCCGACAAATTCAGATGAATATAGAAAATAGAAGTTTTTGTGGGGGTAGGAATTTATCAACCAACACATTTTTAATATTGAATTCGATTGACAAGCTGATTCAACATGGCAATAATATATTTTTTTTTGGGTAGTTGCATGGATTGTAAAACAGCCACACCCATTTGGAGGACGTGGAATTGAGCCCCAAACCCACACACCCAGCCACTCCAAGAGGGGATGTCTCACCAATGCCCAAGAACAGGAAAAACACATGCCAATAATAGACATACAAGTTGGATCTTAATGTTAGACCAATGATCAAACTGCAAAGCAATGGTGCAACAATGATTAATTGAGAAATTGAATAAAACAAGGATGATGATATGTGCATAACTGATATATTCTTTGGTAACATAATTGAAATAAGAACAAACAATAATGATAACAACAAGGGTAGAGGAACTGAGGATCACAGAATGTATATTGAGATGCCTGAAGCTTTCTGTGATTTTATCCACAAACAAATGGATGTCCTGGTTTCTGTCAAATTATAATAGTTAGAATTAGTAAATCACATCAAAAACTCAGTTTGGATCTTCACTACCTCGAGTCAACTCCTATATTGGCAAAAGCAAATTCAATAAACAAGCAGCTTAATTTCCCAAAGACCCGAATGCATGAGAAAATAAGTTCCAACTGGTATTCAGTAAGAAACAAAATTATCACCACACAGTATTAAAACTCGGGATCAGATGGAGGATCATTCCTGGTCGGTGCCGAGTTATAAAACCATCCATGGCTGATCCCAAACCAAAAGTCAAAAAAAAATACTTGAAAAAATACAGAGAAATCGGAAAAACACTTTAAATATAATAGAACCAAAGACTGATAAAAACTGTTACAAGATTGCTAAAAATGAATTGAAATAATGGTGCTTCTATCGTGCTTTATTAAGATCATAAAAAACAACGTAAATCATTCAATCAACATAAATCCCTGGTAAAAGACATTCATAAACATGTTAGTAATAAAAGTGCATTCATGTGCTGAATATTACTAGAGATACAATCAGCAAGAACACCAGATGATCCAGACGAGTCAAGGGTGATCCAGACAAGTTGTATCAGGAGATCTGGATAAATCAAGGGCGATCAGGGACGAATTTAAGGTTTTTTTTTTTTTTTTTGATATACCATGTTTCAAATCAAGATAGCAGCTTGGTGGTGGACAAGCCCAATCAGAATCATCAAAGCTTTAATACCATTCTACCAGAGGATATCAAAACAGCCTCTAGAACACATGTAACAAGCAAATAAATAGTTGCTAAGCTTATTTGCCTCATGTAAATGTGTGATTGCTCATGATTAATGATAAATAGATCCAAACTTATTTACCTGGTCTAAATGTGTGATTGTCCACAAACTCCCATACACAAGCACATAATGGACAACAAAGTACCACACTTGTTAGAATTAAGTGGGACAAACAATTCTTACAAGCATTGTATAAACATGATAAGAAATTCCAGGCAGTACACAATGATCTACACTCAAATAAATGCATCATATCATAATCTCGAATAATTGCATCACTCTTTCAAAAGACGGTTTACAACTTGTATTTTCGCCAAGAAGGAGAAAAAAAAAATTCTCAAGTTGTTTACAACCTTCTGATAAAATATCTACAAATCAAAATAATAAAATTCCATCGGTCTTTAGAAAAACAATTTATGGTTATTCATATTCAAGATGATCAACGACCCATTTCCTCAAGACTTAATTTTTTCCCTCAATATTTCAGACTTTTGACGTCATATTAAGAAAAAATGTCACATCCATAATTTCCTACAATCACAAACATCCAACAATCTTCTTTTTCCTTTTTTTTCCATTTTTTTAGGGCTATGCAAGCTAAGCATGCGAGTGAACAAATAGTAGCAATTCTAAAAAGTGACATGAAGTACTAACATATCTAAAACAAATGCTCAATAGAAGAGGAAATACAATACCAGAAGAATTTGCATAGTTTGTGGATGCGCTGATCCTTCATAAAGAATCCCAACAGCCATCAAAGCTGCTGACTGGAAAAACAATGGGAAAAAACAAAAAGTTAAAATCTTCTTACAGAAATTAGAAAATACATTAGATTATGAATTTTTTTTCTGACAAGTAAAATACACCTAAATATCAATTGGATCAGTCCAATTCCTTAGGCATCAACACACACTCGCTTTTCATGCTTTTGGGTTTCAATCAGCAGAAACTTGGCTGATTTCAAATGATCTTTTCCTCTTTAATAAAAGAAAAAAGAGAACTTCAGCATTAGAGTAAAAGAAAAAGAGAACAAGTCAAAACCATAATGCTGAAGTTCACTCTGGAAAAACGAGCTGTTATTACGTTTTCTGATAAAGTGTACTATCTAACAATAATATTAAGGTGAAAATGCATTTCAGGGAAATTTGGGGATCAGGGAATATTAAAAATGTAAGAGTGCTTTATACCTGTAGAACCGTTGGCAACTCCAGTTCTGGAAAGGAAGATGAATGGCGAGCAGGAATATGAACATAAAGAGACTGCGACAGAACAGTAGAATTAACACAAAAGAAATCATTACAGCAAATACACGAGGAATATTCGATATTAAAATAAGACAGAACAAGAATAATAAGCTTTTGTCATAGTTAATGCATGCTTTCATACGTATTGTTTTTAGTCCAAGAGTCAAGTCAACTTTCTAGGTTAAGTGGAACAGGCTACCTCCTTTTTCAATGAAAGAAAAAGCAAAGAGAGAGAGAAAGGGTAAGAAATTATTCAGCTCATTACTGAATAGCCACAAGTAAAATTCACATCCTGTATGTTTTGGAATTTTGTTTTGCAGAAACAAATTAAAGCATATCTTAGCAGTATGAGAAGTGTGCACTAGGAGGGTAAAGGAATTAATATTACACTGTAAACATACTAATACTGGAAAAGTACGAAAGTAGCAGCAGCAGTAGAATATAGTAGACTATACAACATAGCACACCTGTTATAGAAGCCCCAATTGATCTCAATATTTCCATAAAATAATTTAAAACCCTTCTATGAAACCTAATCAACTAAACGACCTAATTGATTGCACGCGCGGATGCATATATATATAAACCCTTAACACGAAATGACCCATTGGTCAACCTATTTTTGTCTCGCCCTCCAAAGAAAATTTTCCTAGCTCATCCCCTGTAACCACTTCTTCTGTAAATAATCCTTTAAAGGGACATACTTCTATGTAAAATGAAAAAGAAAAGAAAAAGAAAAGAAGTTATTAATCAGAAAATTAGGAAAGAACTATAATTCTGTGTAACAAAACCAGTATCGCAATTAGCAGAATTATAAGTCCACTGTTGAAAAATATATAATAATCCTAACGATTTCAGTTGATCAAGCCTAAACTCTTACTTAAGATAAGTAACAGTTGATCACAACTAAGATCTTACCTTCGATATTGCCGGTTGCATGCTCCCTCTATTAGATGCGGCTAGGCCAAGCATTAATCCTACGGTAGTGCTCTCATGTTCCTGTAAGGATAACAGCTTCAAGAATGCAAAGAAAAATAAAAGAAAAGAAGAAAGAAAGAGAAAGCAGCAAAATCAACAATAATAAAAAAAATAAAAATAAACAATTTGAAGTCATTACAAATGATGGGGGATGCAGCAGTAATAGCAATAACCTTCATAGAAGAAAAAAGAAGTAAAACTTGTTCTTTCATGACCAAAACCATATCTTGTAAAATCTGTATAAGATGATCAAAGTGTTAGTCAGACGTCTCAGATAAACAGTAACAAAGAAAGATTCTTATTAGCTTAAGGATAATGTGCAATTTTCTGCATTGTGGTTCTTGAAAGAGACCTGGGTAGTAACCGTGCATATTCTGTTGCTCTACCAATCTGAATGGGTGAGAAGAAGAGAAAAGATATGGTAAGGAATGATACTAACAGAGAGCAAGTGTGCCCAAATAGGAGACAACATAAAGGAAAGAAGGTTATGATGGTTTGAGAAGTAAAGCGAAGACCAGGAGAGGCAGCTGTGAGAAGGTGTGAGACAGTGCTCATTGAAGGATTTAACAGAGTGAGAGGAAGAACAAAAAGAATCCAGATGGAGAAAGGACTTGAATATGCATAATCGGACAGAATATATGGTTTTTAACAGATTGCGATGGAGGAACAGGATTCATGTAGAAAACCCAACTAGTTGGGATAAGGCATTTGTTGCCGTTGTTGTTGTTGTTGTTGTTGTATGGTGAATCGATAAGTTAATTCAAAATATTATTGAAGAATGATCAGTCAACAGGCCACACACGAAAAATAAAGAATGGATGCTAGATTTCTGATCCAGGTGGATGATTGTACAAGATTTAGGTGTAGTAGCCTGCCTGAACTTCTTGTAAAAAATCTTGAAACAAATTACATGTATTCTCATGCCCTAATAATTCTCTCAGATATCATCCTTCTCTTGACCATTGAGTACAGTGAACTAAATGGACATGTAAAGGTCTTGCATATGTAACTTCATCAAATTTGTAAAGGGGCATTAATTTGCTTGGTATCAATTCTTTTGGATTTCCATTAAAAGGCTAAGCAAGTTGAGTAAAGGATGCTTCCATTTTCTGAAAAACAGAGCTTACATCCATTTGCTTTGAATGCAGATGCTTCGACGATGAACCTTATCAACTCATAGTAATTTTTTTTCCCATCCAAATGCTTCGATGATGAACCTTATCAACTCATAGTAACTAACTCTGTTATTAAAATCTTACGATTAATAATATGAATATTACGATACAGTTCAATATGACCCTATATCGATTCAAATCAATGGAAAATTTATACATCGAATCTTACAATTCACAATGTAGCTGTATGATTCATAAGTTTCAAATTTGTGACATCAAAAACATTAGTTTTCTGTTTTTTAAAGAAAAGCCTCCCGTTTTATCGTTCTTTATACAGAATATAATACTTTAAAATGATTAAATATACATACAGAAACATAGTTAACCTATTTTAACAACAAAAACCTTTTTCCTAAGAGAAATCCCAAAACCTAAATGATGAATTATGGTTTATGATTCAAAATTATGATCGATTCAAAATGGCCCCTACCAATTTTCGATTTGATTCATGATTTGACAGCCTTGGTAATTTTTATTTATTTTTTGGTAAATGATGAATTATATTAAAGTGAATGAACAGAGGACAAGGATACAAGTACCATGCCTGAAGAACTAATCTCAAACCATGGTAAGAAGAAAAAACAGAAAATATAACACATCCCTATATAACCAAACCACCCAAAAGAAATACTCCTCCCAAAACTAAAACTCAGTCCTCCTGCATCATCTCAAGAGATGGAACCCCTTCAAACATAACATTCCTCCCCATGCCCCTCCTAGCCAAAATCTCAGCCGCTAATTGGCCCCCCTAGACACAAGTTGGAACAAGATGTTCCAAACCCTGCTCAAGGACCAAGCCAAACAAGACAGATGAGTAAACCTCCATGCACACTGCTCAAATCTCCCCATCCAAGCAATGATAGAAGACGAAGAACTCTCCACGACCGAATCATAAAAACCTTGAGCTCTAGCACGGCTCAATCCGCCCACTAATCCACCAAAACGGCCCTCAAAAACTCGCCACAACCACCAGGGACAGAGAACGCAAATATGATATCCACTCCACTATCTTTGAACATACCTTTAGGATCAGGAATCCAAATCCTCCTATTTGGCCACTCCTGATACACCAAGAGATCCCTCACTACTAGGCCAAGAAAACTCCACTGTGCTAATAGTTGGCAAATGCTCACCGGCATAACTCAAGCCCTCCCAATTATACTCGGAAGAAACTCCAAATCTCCAACGCCACTGAACAATGTATAAGCAAATGGTCAAGTGTGCCCTCCTCTCTACATAAAAAGTAAATGTGTGGTGATAGGGCCATATAACTCTTTCTTTAGAACATGTCCGCCATGTTAATCCAATAAAGCAATTTAGGCCAAGACAAACGCCCTAATTCTAGGTGGAGCAGGAGAATACCACACAAACCGAGCAGAAAAAGAAATAGGAGGCCCAAATCTTAGATCTGAACTGATTGAAAAAGAATGACACAAAAAAACACCTCTAGATTCAGGAGTCCAAATCCTCCTATTCGGCCACTACTGACACACAAAGAGATCCCCAATAGACATGAAAAATCACCTCTATGATTATGAGTCCAAATCCTCCTATCCGGCCACTCCTAACACACGAAGAGATCCCCCACTACCAGACCCGGAAAACTCCATTGTGCTAATAGCTGGCAAATGCCCACTGACATAACCCAAGCGCTCCCAAGCCATCTTTGGTGAGTGAGGTCCTTTCTTGGTCGGGGTTTGGTCTTGTGTGGAATCTTCCTTTTCATAGAAATCTCAGGGAGGTAGAGATGGCTTCTCTTTTTGAGTCTAATGGGGATCTCTTCGTGTGTCAGGAATAGCCGGATAGGAGGATTTGGACTTCTGATCCTAGTGGTGTTTTTTCTCATCGGTCCTTTTTCAATCAAACCGGGTAGAAAAAGAAATAGGAATCCCAAGTCTGTTAGATCTGAACTGATTGAAAAAGGACCAACACGAAATAAACATCTCTAGGACCAAGAATCCAAATCATCCTATGCGGCCACTCGAAGAGATCCCTCACTACCAGGCCAAGAAAACTTCATTGTGCTAATAGCTGGCAATTGCCCACCGGCATAACCCAAGCCCTCCCAATGATACTCAAAAAGAAACTCCAAATCTCAACGACCACTGAATAGTGTATAAACAAATGGTCAGGTCTCCTCCTCTCTACAAAAAAAGCACATGTGTGGTGACAGGGTCATATACGTCCTCCTTCTTTGGAGCATATCCCATGTTAATCCAATAAAGCAATACATACCAAACAAACACCCCAACTCTAGGTGGAGCTAGAGAATACCACACAGACCGGGCAGAAAAAGAAATAGGAGGCCCAAGTCTGTTAGATTTGAACTGAATGAAAAAAGAACTGAGACGAAAAAACACCTCGAGGATCAGGAGTCCAAATCCTCCTATCCTGCCACCCCTGACACACGAAGAGATCCCCAATAGACGCAAAAAGAGAAGCCATCTCCACCATCACTAACTCCCTGATATTTCTACGAAGAGGAAGATTCCACACAAGACCAAATCACGACCAAGAAAAGACCTCACTCACCAAAGATGACTGACACTGAACCACTCTAAAGATTCTAGGATAACGAAGATAAAGTGGCACCTCCCCAATCCACATACCATGCCAAAAGAAAACAGAAGACCCACACCTTACCATAACCGGACCATAGAAAAGAACAAGGGAGCTAAAGCCAAAACTGCTTTCCAAAGGCTTGCCGACAATACTCTCGCATCCAGATGCAAATCCCTACCATTCGCTTGAATTTCATACTTGCTAACAATCACCTTGCACCACTAATTATCCCACTCGTCGTTGAACCGCCAAAGCCATTTGACCAAAAGAGACGAGTTTTGATCCATTGTATTACCCAAATTCAGCCCACCACTATCCTAAGCCTTACACACTACCTCCCACTTGACCAAACAGTCCCTGCTCTTCTCATTACCCTCCCATAAAAACCTATGCTGAAGCTTCTCAATGTGAGAGGCCACCACCCTAGGCATTCGAAATATCAACATGTAGTAAACTGGAACATTGGCCAAAGCAACCTGAATAAGGGTGATTCTGCCTCCCAAAGACAAATAATTCTTTTTCCACCCAGACAAACGCTTCTCAATCCCCTCAATAACGGGATCCCAAAATACCAGTGATTTGGGATTACCCCCCAAGGGCAACCCCAGATAAGACAAAGGCCACTCCCCCTCCCTACACCCAAAAGCCTCAACACATGCAGCGAAGACTTCCTCCCCAACATGAATGCCTGACATCGTAGTCTTCTCCAAATTTCCCTTCATTCCAGACACCATCTCAAAAACTCTGAGAACACTCTTCACCCATCTAACCTGAGTTATCTCCGTCTCAACAAACATAATCATTTTGTTCGCAAACTGAAGGTGAAAAACATCATCCCTCCTACCCGAAAACCTCTAACTGCACCCCTCTGCTTCAAGATATCCCCATCTAGAGTAAATAGGAAAGGAGATAGTGGGTCTCCCTACATAATACAGATGACGGAATAAATCCGTGAACCGAACCGTATACCAAGAAGGAGAAACACACATTCGTAAGACACCCCGCAATCCATCTCCGCCATCTCACCCCAAACCCATTCCACTCCATGATTTGGTCCAAAAAAATCCCACTATACCTGATCATATGCTTTTTCCAAATCCAACTTAATGAACAACCAAGGAGTCCACACTCTAAATCTCTCCTCCACACGCTCCGCAATCACCAGGATATTATCAACAATCAGTCTCCCCTTAATAAACGTGCTTTGCTACTGTGATACCAAAGGGGCTAGCATCGCTCTCAACCTAATCGAGAGAACCTTGGCAATGATTTTATATAAACTGGTGGACAAACTAATTGACCTAAAATCCATAATCTCTTATGCCCTAGGCTTTTTAGGGATGAGTACTAAAAATGTTGCATTTGTGACTTTATGGACAATCCCACTCTCGAAGAATTCACTAAACACTCTCTGTAAATCATCCTTCACCACCTCCCAATTATTCTGAAAAAAAAAAAAAAAAAACAGGTTGTAACATCATCCGAACCTGGAGCCTTATCCCCAGCCAATTCCCACATTGCTTTCTTAATCTCCTCCTCCTCAAAACCCCTCGCCAACCACTGACTATTAATCTCATCCAGACACCCCTCACTCCTACTTTTCAGCTTAAATTCAAATAATTTTTCCGACTTATACAAGTTTAAGTAGTAATCTAACAAAGCACACATTATGTCCCTCTCTGACTCCACCCTCTCATCACCCAATTTCAACCACAACATTTCATACTTTCTTCTCCTCACATTGGCCATCTCATGAAAAAACCTTGTATTCCTATCACCTTCCTTCAACCATTTCACACAAGATTTTGCCTCCAACTGATATCCTTCATTTTCAATACACCCTCCAGCTCCTCCTTGACCTTCTTCCTCTCTTCCTCCTCCCGACTCAAAGATGTCGTCCCTTCTCCTTGATCAATCTCCACCAACCTCCCCATTAACCGGTTATTTCTAATCCCAATATCACCAAACACTTCCTTATTCCATATCTTAATCTTTCCTCTCAGAAATCTCATGAACTAGAATCTAGCCCACCCTTGATTCACACCAATAGACTCTTCCCACCAAGACTTTATCGATTCCTTAAAATTAGGATGGGAAAATCATATATTCTCAAACTTAAAGGGGGACGGCCCTCTCTGGCTAGACTCTGTACTAACCTGACCAATGATCCGAGATAGTTCTAGCCAGAAGCCACTGATTGGTATTCGGGGAAATGCTCATCCCACCTTAAAGAAGCCAAAAATCTGTCTAGCCTACAACACACTGGCGGGCTTTGACCATTTGACGAAGTAAATAATCAACCAAATCACACTCCCTAATCATCGACGAAAACTCTCATACTTCTAGTAACGCCAGCCACACCACGATTCTTTTCATTAACATACTGAGACACATTGAAATCCCCAATCAAACACCAAGCCTTTCCATAATGTTCTCTCAGATTCTTGATTTCCTCCCAAAACACAGCACGATCCCTCAATCTATTAGGACCATACATAGTGGTAAGAACCCACTCAAAATCATCCCCACTCCTAAAATAGATGGACAAACTGAAACATCCCCGAATCACCTCCCCTCCAACAGCCAAATCATATCCCACACCAATAGAATACCCCCAAAAGCCCCAATCGAAGGTAAAAACTCCCACTTACAATTTCTATCACCTCACAAGTGTGCCTAACCAAGACAGGATTTATGACTTTCTTTATGGTTTCAAGTTACACCAAGATATCGGGTCTAACACTCAAACACAAATTCTTAGCGGCCATCACACCATGAGGTGATGGCTTTTCTTATTCTTTGCGTCGTCACCTCATGATGGTTCAGGATACATGACATAAGAGAATCAGCAACTATTTTAAATCGGCTACCAACCTAGCACTATTGTCCTTTTACTGAAGCTTAGAACCAACAATCCACAAAAGATATAGCAATAAAAACAACATTGATGAAACTAAAGGTAATTTACCGTTAAGTTTAACTTCATGTATTTAGTTTCATTTTTTTAATTGTGGGTGTAAACATATTAAGCTTTCTTCGGTTGAGAATCGACAAGCAAGAAGACCCTCAATTCTTAAGCGCTCAAATTCAGATCATAACTATGTGCTCTCTCCGGTTGAGAATCGACAAGCAAGAAGACCCTCAATTCTTAAGCGCTCAAATTCAGATCATAACTATGTGCTCTCTCTCTCTCTCTCTCTCTCTCTCTCTCTCTCTCCAACGATAAGCTGACAATAGTCTACACCCTATAATTTGCTTATTTTATGTTAACAAAAATCACTCTATTCTCTGTCATTTTTCCCGATTTTCACTATTGACTCTCAACACTTTTTCGATGTGTTAAGGTGCTAGGATTGGCAATAACTCATATTTTAAAGGGGCAATTACACAATGACACCCTTCGTCAGAAATCTCAAGGGGGTCAGTCAATTAATGACACTGAGCCATTGACTGATATATCCCTTATAATGAATTGAATGACTTTTAGATAAAGTGGATAAACCTTAGGTCTAAAATATCCTTCCTAGTCTCTTGACTAAAGAGCCATCATGCTCCAACGTCACACTTGAACCATTCATCAAAGAGGAAAAAAAGAAATACACATCAAACGATTGATGAAGAACAGGTTATAAGTGGTATATCAATCAATGACTCAGTATCATTAGTCGACTGACCCCCCTTGAGGTTTCCGACTAAGGGTGTCATTGTAATTTCAAAAATCTCAGGGGGTCTAACTGCAATTGTCAAAGTGTAATTTTCCCTATTTTAAAACATAAAAGATTCATTATATATATATTACCCAAAAAACGACAGAGAGTTTTTCCTAGGCCAGCCAGCTCATAATACACATCAAGAAATGTAAAGACAATACAGGTTGTCCATGTAGTTTTGGCGATGTCAATTATCACAATATGTTCAAAATTAAGTGCCCATGCAACACAAGTTAAATGGACTATATGCCAAATTCAAAGTATTGATGGAAGCAATTGATCATTATAAACTGAATACAAAATATTGAATTTGAGGAACAATTTCATCTTAAGGGAAAGGTTATAGTTTACCTCTCCAGCAGCTTCAACTGCAGCTAACCACTCGTCTGAGAATGGAGGTGCATTTATTTGAGGCTTTGTGCTGCCAACAAGGACAGTAAAACTGAATCTTCATGCTGATACTTAAGGATTCTAATGATCTACAGAATAAGAACCCTTAAGAAAAGGAAAACACAATACTGCTGAAACTGAAATACACTTACACTAGCATTGTTGTACTGTTATCAGAAGTTGGGAGCATGTTATTCTCTAACTCACTCTGAAATTTAACATCTGAAATCTTACTTCTTTGTGTTTCCTCTGGTGAAACATTACTATCTAGTTCATTCTCTCCCAGCACCTGGGCATTACTTCCACTTGACATCCCCTGAGCTGATAATTCACTTGAAGAAGAAACCACCTCTAAACTGCAAGTTTCCATGGCACCTGCGGTTAGATCCTTACTTGATTCCAAGGATGATTCAGATCCCAAAGAAGCACCTTGGTTTCTGAGGTTGATGGCATCCCTACAATGTGAATCAGAGATAAGCACATGATTTTGAACTGAAGGATCAATGTTTATAAACACCAATTGTGCATCTTGCACATCTTTAAAATTAATCCCATCATCCACTACAGCACCAGAACCAGCATCTTTTTTTACTTGCATCGCAGGTGTAGCCTGAGGAAAAACAATAGAATCCTCCAATTTGATTCCACAGGAATCTCTTCTTTCTGGAGTGGCATTAATAACTTTGTCAACATCGTTTTCTTTCTGGAGTACTTCAGCAGATCTGCTTTGGGTGAGCAATAACTCATCCCTCAATTGCAGTCCACACTCTTCATGGGGAACTTGTTGAACTTCATCAAAGCCAGTGTTTTTTAGCCCTCTCTCTTCCTTGTATTGTTCATCAACACCATCATTAACTCTTGAGCAATCAATATGCACGGTTGAAGTAATTGGGCTGCTGTCATAGTTTTCAATGGATGAGTTGCCAACAAAAGAGTGCACTTGTGCATCTTCAACATATGACTTCATTTTATCTGCACCTACTCTCACTTGTACTTCAGAGATCAGCACCATCTCTTCCTTATATTGTTCATCAGCACGATCACTAACTCTTGAGCAATCAATATGCATGGTTGAAGTAATTGGGCTGCTGTCATAGTTTTCAATGGATGAGTTGCCAACAAAAGAGTGCACTTGTGCATCTTCAA
>JAUPMG010000001.1:25769840-25789698 GCA_031762675.1 Pachysandra terminalis
GCTCAAAATTATTCCTGATTGTTCAAAAGAATGGCATATATCGGCAACTGATATCATCTAACAGATCATTTCCTAGGCAAAGAGTTCTATTAGCAGGATCAGTGATCCACTGTATTGCATCAATTAAAGATACAAATTGTAGCTTGCAAAGGTCGGCAAAATTCAAAAAATAGTCTAGCCGGGCCTGCAAAGAGATGTGCGTTTTGAAATGTGGCATAACTGCACATTATGATTTCACTGTGAGAATTTTAAGAATATATCAAATATTCTCATAAGATGATGAAAGGACCATTCAAATACACTGATAATAGAGAAGCTCTATCCACTTACATATCCATATTGCAAGACTGCAATTGCAAATTAAAATGCAACTCAGGCTTAGCAATAAATTGGAACAGTAGAAAGAATAACCTACTAATCGAAAATCTCAATCCATCTCTTTGAGAAAAAATCACTAAAGAAAATACTAACTGTCAATCTGCTTTTAGAAACTGGAGCTGACAAGCAAATTAAAATGGTCAAACCATGACTAGATAGTTGAAATGATTTGGGCTTCGAGTATGAACAAAACCAAAATAACTCAAACAAAAAAGAAAGTATGAAACCAAAGCAGGCAACTCTGCAACGTATATCACAAAGTACTCCATCCCAATCTTAAAATTTAAAAGAGGGAGAAGGAACAATTAAAAAGAGAGAGGACCAGTTTTCCCTAGCGGTTGAATCAAACTCTACCAGTTCGGCATTCGGTCCAGTTTGAAGAACATCAAAGTTAACTACATGTCACTTGCTGACTGTATGCTGCATATGACTTCTCATATTATGCCTTCTCATACCCCCATCACAAACTCTCCTCCCTCCCACATGCTCCCTCCATTTCCTTCAATCCTAACATGACTATGTGTTAACTAAATTTTCTTGTCAAATCATGTGCCTTTTGTGCCTCCACAACAGTGAACGAGAAAAAGCAATTAGCAGAAGATATTAACTAGAAAGAGATACGAAAAACTTCATGTCTAGGCCAGAATAAGACCTACCAAGAGAAATGCATGCTCCAGCCACTATATTGACATATGCCTGGACAAGTGATTCTATATCCACGTCATCATTATCACTTGTCTCATCTTCAAGGCTTTTGCCACCATTTTTCACAATTTCTGGAATTTGAGCATTGATCCAATTTCTGGATGGATGAACCCTATGTAAACATTTGTGTGAAGTAATCAGCCAAGTGTAACCAATAGCCATATGCTCACTAGTTGGATAGTTAATATTAATAATGCTACCTGCTCCACATTATCAAATTCCGGGCAATGACACGAAGCATTAAGAAGTCAGGCCTCACATATTGCAAATCAAAACGCGTCTGAGGAATAGAAAGCCTAGATGCCACAACTTCTGATTCCGCCTGTAATAAGCAAGTGGTTAGCAAGAAAATCTTGGGACACATTTTCAAAGAAGCGATGCTTTCTGAACTATGAATGAGTACAATCTAACTCAATGATTTTTGAGAACTCAGATACTAAGAATGTACTTCATGGCTTCCTTAGTAAACACGTCACCTTTAAAAATATTAGAGCTAAAGCAATTATAGCACCAGGAGCAGTTACATCAACATTGACTGGTATTCCATCCATCATCTAACAATAGTACAACAGAATAATACCATCAGCATTAGGTACTGAGGAAGGAAAAATAAAGACTTGCTAGAGTGTCACCGATAATCTGCCAAGGTAAAATCCAAATGCAAGGCATGTGGGTGTGTGCATAAAGCACTATTATATCAATTAGTCAAAAGTTTGGTTATTAGTTCACAAAACCTGTACAGCACCACGATTATGATCGTCAGTTGATGCCATCAAGATGAGAGATTTCTCCTGATGAAGACAAAAAAGGTTATCATTCACAGAATGCTAAGGACTTCAAATTCAGAGAAATCCCATAACTTAAGGTTGGTCAAGTTTATTCCGGAGCAGTAAGAGGATAGAGTTTTCATTTTGATGGAATACAAAAGTTGCACCAGTTTGACGGGGTATGAACCCAGATTGTTCATGATAAAAAAAATGGGTGGAAAGATAAGTGGATAAAAAAGTCTACAACAACATACATTATGTTCTTTGCCACCAATGTATTGGAACAGCCGATCCACCAAAGAGTCCATGAAACCAAGAGCATCTTCGCCTCAACCTTCACATAGAATAGATCTTTGTTACCTATATTTGCCACCTGGATAAAATTCAGTAACTCATTCAATAATTCATACCCAATGCAACGAGACCCAATGCAGATCCTGCGGAAACTGCATGACCTTCCCTTTCAAGTACATTATCACCACCACTTCTCCGACCTATTTCACCCTCTAAAGTATGAAACATGGTCACCAACATGATGTTTCACAGAGGAAAAAAAAATTGGGGGAAAACAAAGTTTAAAGGTGAGTGCAACAATTCCGACAAATTCAGATGAATCTAGAAAAGAAATGTTTTTGTTGGGGTAGGAATTTATCAACCAACACATTTTTAACATTGAATTCGATTGACAAGCTGATTCAACAACATGGCAATAATATTTTTTTTGGTAGTTGCATGGATTGTAAAACAGCCACACCCATTTGGAGGATGTGGAATTGAGCCCCAAACCCACACGCCCAGCCACTCCAAGAGGGGATGTCTTACCACTGCGCAAGAACAGGAAAAACACATGCCAATAATAGACTCATGCAAGTTGGATCTTAGTGTTAGACCAATGATCAAACTGCAAAGCAATGGTGCAACAAAGATTAATTGAGAAATTGAATAAAACAAGGATGATGATATGTGCATAATGAATATATTGTTTGGTAACATAATGAAAATAAGAACAAACAATAATGATAACAACAAGGGTAGAGGAACTGAGGATCACAGAATGTATATTGAGATGCCTGAAGCTTTCTATGATTTTATCCACAAAAAAATGGATGTCCTGGTTTCTGTCAAACTATAATAGTTGAAATTAGTAAATCACATCAAAAACTCAGTTTGGATCTTCACTACCTCGAGTCAACTCCTATATTGGCAAAAGCAATTTCAATAAACAAACAGCTTAATTTCCCAAAGACCCGAATGCATGAGAAAATAATTTCCTACTGGTATTCAATAAGAAACAAAATTACCACCACACAGTATTAAAACTCAGGATCAGATGGAGGATCATTCCTGGTTGGTGCCGAGTTATTAAGCCATCCATGGCTGATCCCAAACCAAAAGTCAAAAAAAAATATTCGAGCAAATCACAGAGAAATCAGAAAAACATTTTAAATATAATTGAACAAAAGATTGATAAAAACTGTTACAAGATTGCTAAAAATGAACTGAAACAATGGTCGTTCTATCGTGCTTTATTAAGATCATAAAAAACAACGTAAATCATTCAATTAACGTAAATCCCTGGTAAAAGACATTCATAAACATGTTAGTAATAAAAGTGCACATGTGCTGAATAATACTAGAGATACAATCAGCAAGAACACCAGATGATCCAGACGAGTCAAGGGTGATCCAGAGAAGTTGTATCAGAAGATCCGGACAAATCAAGGGCGATCAGGGACGATTTGAAGGTTTTTTTTTTTTTTTTGATATACCATGTTTCAAATCAAGATAGCAGCTTGGTGGTCAACAAGCCCAATCAGAATCGTCAAAGATTTAATGCCATTCTACCAGAGGATATCAAAACAGCCTCTAGAACACATGCAACAAGCAAATAAATAGTTGCTAAGCTTATTTGCCTCATGTAAATGTGCGATTGCTCATGATTAATGAAAAATAGTTCCAACCTCATTTACCTGGTCTAAATGTGTGACTGTCCACAAATACCCATACACAAGCACATAATGGACAACAAAGCACCACACTTGTTAGAATTAAGTGGGACAAACAATTCTTACAAGCATTGTATAAGCATGATAAGAAATTTTCAGGCAGTACACAATGAACTACACTCAAATAAATGCATCATATCATAATCTCAAATACTTGCATCATTCTTTCAAAAGACGGTTTACAACTTGTATTTTGGCCAAAGAGGAGATAAAAAAAAATAATAATAATTAAGTTGTTTACAACCTTTTGATAAAATATCTACAAATCAAAATAATAAAATTCCATCAGTCTATAGAAAAACAATTCATTGTTATTCATATCCAAGATATGATTAACGACCCATTTCCTCAAGACTTAATTTTTTTTCTCCTCTCAATATTTCAAACTTTTGATGTCAGATTAAGAAAAAATGTCACATCCATAATTTCTTACAATCACAAAAATTCAACAATCTTCTTTTTTCTTTTTTTTCCATTTTTTTAGGGCTATGCAAGCTAAGCGCGAGAGTGAACAAATAGTAGCAATTCTAAAAGTGACATGAAGCACTAACATAGTTTGTGGAAATACAATACCAGAAGAATTTGCATAGTTTGTGGATGTGCTGATCCTTCATAAAGAATCCCAACAGCCATCAAAGCTGCTGACTGGAAAAACAATGGAAAAAAACAAAAAGTTAAAATCTTCTTACAAAAATTAGAAAATACAGTAGATTATGGATTTTTTTTCTGACAAGTAATATACACCTAAATATCAATTGGATTAGTCCAATTCCTTAGGTATCAACACAAACACACACACACACGCGCTTTTTCATGCTTCTGGGTTTCAATCAGCAGAAACTTGGCTAATTTCAAAAGATCTTTTCCTCTTTAATAAAAGAAAAAAGAAAATTCAGCTTTAGAGTAAAAGAAAAAGAGAACAAGTCAAAACCATAATGCAGAAAACACTGAAATATAGAAAGTATGAACTCCAAAAAAATTAAGTGAAAGAATGTTAAAGAGATACCCAACTACCCAAGTGCTTCATTATGTAACGAAAGACAAGAAGTAGGAACTGCTATAAAGTAACATTCTACAGTTGGTTCTGGAAAAACGAACTGTTACTACGGATTCTGATAAAGTGTATTATCTAACAATAATATTTAAGGTGAAAATGCATTTCAGGGAAATTTGGGGATCAAGGAATATTAAAAATGTAAGAGTGCTTTATACCTGTAGAACCGTTGGCAACTCCAGTTCTGGAAAGGAAGATGAATGGCGAGCAGGAATATGAACATAGAGAGACTGCGACAGAACAGTAGAATTAACACAAAAGAAATCATTACAGCAAATACATGAGGAAAATTCGATATTAAGATAAGACAGAACAAGAATAATAAGATTTCTTCATAGCTAATGCACACTTATACGTATTATTTTTAGTCCAAGAGTCAAGTCAATTTTCTAGGTTAAGTGGAACAGTTCTTTAGTACATCCTTTTTCAATGAAAGAAAAAGCAAAACAAAAAAAAGAGAGAGAGAGATAATAAGGGTAAGAAGTTATTCAGCTCATTACTGAATGGCCACAAGTAAAATTCACATCCCGTATGTTTTGGAATTTTGTTTTGCAGAAACAAGTTAAAGCATATCTTAGCAGTATGAGAAGTGTGCACTAGGAGGGTAAAGGAATTAATATTACACTGCAAACATACTAATACTGGAAAAGTGGGAAAGTACCAGCAGCAGTAGAATATAGTAGACTATACAACATAGTACACCTGTTATAGAAGCCCCAATTGATCTCAATATTTCCATAAAATAATTTAAAACACTTGTGTGAAACCTAATCAACTAAATGACCTATTTGATTGCACACACACAGATATATATATATATATATATATATAAACCCTTAACACGAAATGACCCATCCATCAACCTATTTTTGTCTGGCCCTCCAAATAGTAAATTTTCGTAGCTCATCCCCTGTATCCACTTCTTCTGTAAATAATCCTTCAAAGGGACATACACTTCTATGTAAAATGAAAAACAAAAGAGAAAGAAAAGAATTGATTAATCAGAAAATTAGGAAAGAACTATATTTCTGCATAACAAAACCAGTATCACAATTAGCAGAATTATAAGTCCACTGTTGAAAAATATATAATAATCCTAATGATTTCAGTTGATCAAGCCTAAATTCTTACTTACAATAAGTAACAGTTGATCACAACTAAGATTTTACCTTCGATATTGCTGGTTGCATGCTCCCTCTATTAGATGCAGCTAGGCCAAGCATTAATCCTAACGTAGTGCTCTCATGTTCCTGTTACGATAACAGCTTCAGGAATGCAAAGAAAAATAAAAGAAAAGAAGAAGAAAAGAAAGAAAGAAAGAAAGAAAGAGAAAACAGCAAAGCTAAATCAACAATAATAAAAAAATAAATAAAAAATTTGAAGTCATTACAAATGATGGGGGATGCAGCAGTAATATCAATAACCTTCATAGAAGAAAAAAGAAGTAAACTTGTTCTTTCATGAACAAAACCATACCTTGTAAAATCTGTATAAGATGATCAAAGTGTTAGTCAGGACGTCTCAGATAAACAGTAACAAAGAATGATTCTTATTAGTTTAAGGATAATGTGCAATTTTCTGCATCATGGTTCTTGAAAGAGACCTGGGCAGTAACCGTGCATATTCTCTTGCTTTACCGATTTGAATGTGTGAGAAGACGAGAAAAGATAAGGAATGAACATAACAGAGAGTATCTAGGTGTGCCCTAATAGGAGATAAGATAAAGGAAAGAAGGTTAAGATGGTTTGAGCAAGTAAAGCAAAGACCGGGAGAGGCAGCTGTGAGAAGGTGTGAGACAGTACTCATTGAAGGATCTAACAGAGTGAGAGGAAGAACAAAAAGAATCTAGATGGACAAAGGACTTGAATATGCATAATCGGACAGAATATATGGTTTTTAACAGATTGAGATGGAGGAGCAGGATTCATGTAGAAAACCCAACTAGTTGGGATAAGGCATTTGTTGTCGTTGTTGTATAGTGAATCGATAAGTTAATTCAAAATATTATTGAAGAATGATCAGTCAACAGGCCACAAACGAAAAATAAAGAATGGTTGCTAGATTTCTGATCCAGGTGGATGATTTTACAAGATTGAGGTGTAGTAGCCTATCTGCAGTTCTTGTAAAAAATCTTGAAACAAATTACATGCATTCTCATGCCCCAACAATTCTCTCATATATCATCCTTCTCTTGACCATTGAGATCTGTGAACTCAATGGACATGTAAAGGTCTTGCATATGTAACTTCATTAAATTTGTAAAGGGGCATTAATTTGCTTGGTATCAATTCTTTTGGATTTCCATCCAAAAGCTAAGCAAGTCAAGTAAAGGATGCTTCCATTTTCTGAAAAACGGAGCTTACATCCACTTGTGTTGAATGGAGTATATTTGGTTCAGAGGGCTAATATTTATTTCATCCAGATGCTTTGACGATGAACCTAATCAACTCATAGTAATTTTTTTTTTCCATCCAGATGCTTCGACGATGAACTTTATCAACTCATAGTAATCAACTTTGTTATTAAAATCTTACGATTCATAATATGAATATTACGATACGATTCAATATGACCCTATATCGATTCAAATCAATGAAAAATCGCTTTATGTTTGAATCTTGTGATTTATACATCGAATCTTACAATTCACAATGTAGTCGTATGATTCACAAGTTTCAAATCTGTGACAATAAAAACATTAGTTTTCTTTTTTTACAGAAAAGAGTCCCTTTTTTAATCCTTCTTTATACAGAATATAATACTTTAAAATGATTAAATATACATACAGAAAGTTAACCTATTTTAACAACAAAAACCCTTTTCCTAAGAGAAATCCCAAAACCTAAATGATGAATTATATAAAAGATGATGAATTATGGTTTACGATTCAAAATTATGATCGACTCAAAATGGCCCCTACCAATTTTCGATTCGATTCATGGTTTGACAACCTTGGTAATTTTTTTTTTTTTTTTTTGATAAATGATGAATTATATAAAAGAGAATGAACAAAGGACACGGATACAAGCACCATGGCTGAAGAACTAATCTCAAGCCATGGTAAGAAGAAAAAACGGAAAATATAACACAGCCCTATATAACCAAACCACCCAAAAGAAATACTCCTCCCAAAACTAAAACTCAGTCCTCCTACATCATCTCAAGAGACGGAACCCCTTAGAACATAACATTCCTCCCCATGCCCCTCCTAGCCAAAATCTCAGCCGCCTAATTGACCCCCATAGGCACAAGTTGGAACGAGATGTTCCAAACCCTGCTCAAGGACCAAGCCAAACGAGCCAGATGAGTAAACCTCCATGCACACTGCTCAAGTCTCCCCATCCAAGCAACGATAGAAGATGAAGAACTCTCCACGACCAAATCCTAAAAACACTGCGCTCTAGCATGGCTCAATTCGGTCACTAAAGCCACCAAAACGGCCCTCAAAGACTCGCCACAACCACCAGGACCAGAGAACGCAAATAGGATATCCCCTCCACTATCTTTGAACACACCTCTAGGATCAGGAGTCCAAATCCTCCCATCTGGCCACTCCTGACACACGAAGAGATCCCTCACTGCCAAGCCAGGAAAACTCCATTGTGCTACTAGTTGGCAAATGCCCACCAGTATAACTCAAGCCTTCCCAATTATACTCGGAAAGAAACTCCTAATCTCCACGGCCACTGAACAATGTATAAGCAAATGGTCAGGTGTCCCCTCCTCTACATAAAAAGCAAATGTGTGGTGATAAGGCCATATACCTCTTTCTTTAGAGCATGTCCACCATGTTAATCCAATAAAGCAATGTAGGCCAGACAAACCCCCTAACTCTAGGTGGAGCAGGAGAATACCACACAAACCAGGCAGAAAAAGAAATAGGAGGCCCAAGTCTTAGATCTGAACTGATTGAAAAAGAACTAACACGAAAAAACACCTCTAGGATCAGGAGTCCAAATCCTCCCATCTGGCCACTACTGACACACGAAGAGATCCCCAATAGACACAAAAAATCACCTCTAGGATCAGGAGTCCAAATCCTCCTATCCGGCCACTCCTGACACAGAGATCCCCCACTACCAAGCCCGAAAAACTTCACTGTGATAATAGCTGGCAAATGCCCACCGACATAACCCAAGCCCTCCCAAGCCATCTTTGGTGAGTGAGGTCTTGATCGAGGTCTAGTCTTGTGTGGAATCTTCCTCTTCGTAGAAATATCAGGGAGGTAGAGATGGCTTCTCTTTTTGAGTCTATTGGGGATCTCTTCGTGTGTCGTGTGTGGCCGGATAGGAGGATTTGGTCTTCTTATCCTCGAGGTGTTTTTTCTTGTCGGGTCCTTTTTCAATCAAACCAGGTAGAAAAAGAAATAGGAATCCGAAGTCTGTTAGATCTGAACTGATAGAAAAAGGACCGACATGAAAAAACACCTATATGATCAAGAGTGCAAATCCTCCTATGCGGTCACTCCTGACACATGAAGAGATCCCTCATTACCAGGCTAGGAAAACTCCATTGTGCTAATAGCTGGCAAATGCCCACCGGCATAACCCAAGCCGTCCCAATGATACTCAAAAAGAAACTCCAAATCTCAACGACCAGTGAACAGTTTATAAACAAATGGTCAGGTCACCTCCACTCTACAAAAAAACTGCATGTATGGTGATAGGGTCATATACCTCCTCCTTCTTTGGAGCATCTCCCATGTTAATTCAACAAAGCAATACAGACCAGACAAACGCCCTAACTCTAGGTGGAGCAGGAGAATAACACACAGACCGGGCAGAAAAAGAAATAGGATGCCCAAGTCTGTTAGATCTGAACTGATTGAAAAAGAACTGAAACAAAAAAACACCTCTAGGATCAGGAGTCCAAATCCTCCTATCCTGCCACTCCTAACACACAAAGAGATCCCAATAGACTCAAAAAGAGAAGCCATCTCCACCATCTCTAACTCCCTAATATTTCTACGAAGAGGAAGATTCCACACAAGACCAGACCCCAACCAAGAAAGGACCTCACTCACCAAAGATGACTGACACTGAACCACTCTAAAGATTCTAGGATAACGAAGATAAAATGGCACCTCCCCAATCCACAAATCATGCCAAAAGAAAACAAAATACCCACACCCCATCATAACCGGACCATAGAAAAGAACAAGGGAGCTAAAGCCAAAATTGCTTTCCATAGGCTTGCCGACAATACTCTCGCGTCCAGATTAAAATCCCTACCATTCACTTGAATTTCGTACTTGCTAACAATCACCTTGCACCACAGATTATTCCGCTCGTCGTTGAACCGCCAAAGCCGTTTGGCCAAAAGAGCCGAGTTTTGATCCATTGTATTAGCCAAATTCAGCCCACCACTATCCTTAGCCTTACACACTATCTCCCATTTGACCAGAAGGTCCCTACTCTTCCCATTACCCTCCCATAAAAACCTACGCTAAAGCTTCTCGATGTGAGAGGCCACCACCCTAGGCACTCAAAATATCGCAGAAAATTGAGATACTTATGGGATACTTTACAACAGCAAGACACATGTCAAAATCTGGGGCCAAGGGACCATATATGGGTTCTTAAGCCTCGGACAGTAGATTTTGCCATTGCAATAAAACAGCTAACTATGAAGAACAAGGTAAGTCAAGGGTTTCAAAATTTAAACAACTTGAACAAGAACCTAATTACAAAAGAAATTCCTTCAAGAAACAAGATAATTACTTCTAAGATCTGCAAAAACCAGATACCAGTCCTCTAAAGACTAATATCATATGATCTTGAGAGGAATCAGGACAAACCTGAAGGGGAGCCATCCTTAACCCAGCAGCTACAGCATTGTGAAACTCAGGCCAAGATCTAAGTTCTTGTATATTTCTTATATAGCAAAAATAATCGTAATTTCACCTAAGGTTTCCCACACACTATAAATCTATTGATCACAGACGAGTTCAAACTTCATCTGTAACATTTAACAAATTCGACATATATACACGGTTACATAGTGGCATGTAAAGTCCCATAGTGGTTGTAAACAAGACCAGAACAATTCTCCACCTGGGCTCAAAACCCATCTTCAATGCTTAACCACCCAACAAAAAAGGCAGAGCATGTTGCAAAACCACATGCTCATTTCACAATCCAGTATGGCCAACCTTGCGCAAAATTGAACATGTAGCTCTTCAGATAAACAGGAAAGGCATATCATGTTACTTTCTAAACCCCAGTAAACTCTTTTTTGATGTATGAATACATGTGATCCACGAATGATTCAGTAATCATCAGATTGCCTTCAAAATGCACCAATTTTTTATCCCATAAAGACCAGATTATGTTGAAGGAAAAAAAAAACATCAGAAGTATCCAACCATGCTCGGACACCTCGCTGGCTAACAACATTGCACAACCCATGGCACCTCAAAATGCTTCAAGAAATAGAACCAAATGCACAAAAGTAGCAATTCACCATCACCTTACAAAAAAGGTCTGATTAGGCTAATCAGATGACCAATTGTAAGAATTTTATACAAGGACTATTAAGAAGGAAAGAATCTTCTGTAGGACTGGGGCAGCCAAAAAAAATGACCAGGTAGGCTTCATGAGGCAGCCACATCAAAGAAAAGAAAATAAAGCAGAACAAGAAAAATCCATTTGCATCCCAGGACCACTAACTATTGCCCACAACTGGAGACAAGTTTTTTTTGGAATGTAACTGGGGACAACTTGCTAAATAAGATCTGGTTGACCAAGTAGAGAAAGAAGTTAAAAAAAATGAAAATCCTACTGCAAACCATATAAACAGTCATTCTAAACATAACAACTTCTAAAAGTAACAGAACTAACAAGCAAAAAAAATACGCAAGCATTTAATAGTATCTGCCAAGAAGATGATCTCTGAAACAGCAATTAAGCCATGGTTCTGTACATCAAATATAATACATCTTTGTCTTCCAAATCACCTCCAAGTTGCACTGAATAAATTATGAAATGACAGCAAACTAGAGCTTCTGGATACAAAAACAAAAACAAAACAAGAGTAAAGAAAAAACCTACAATATCAGCAGGATGAATGCCTAGAGAGACTGAATATATAGCAACTCCCTTTTTGGCTAGTCTATCATCTAGTCTGTTGGCTCCTCTAGGCACATGGACGAGTAATTGTTCGGTTAATCTGGCCATGACAGAGCCAAACTGACTAGACGTCTAGGTCGTCAAGAACAAGGCTGAAAACTAGTGAACCAAGAGATAATCGTAAAGGAGTCACCCTCCACCAGCAACTGAGAGAAACTCTGTCCCTTGGCCTGCCTCGACCCAGTAACACAGCATGAATCTTGGCTTCAAGTGCGTACCCAAAACCAATAGGCCCCAAAATAGCGTGCATTAAGGATCCACGATGATATCTGAAAATGATCCAAATGTATGACGGGCCTAGATTGCCCAAATAAGACCCGTCAAAGTTGAGATTGACAACCCCTTTGGGTGCGGGTTTCCAAGTCAACACAATCCATCCGACAGACTAAGAGGAGAGTGCTAGCGGCAACCAATTTCTATAAAAAATATAATGCCTCTGTACTCCAATAGTGTACAAACCCATGAATCCACTTAAGAAGTCACCATATATATCGATAATTGGGATCTGACTCACTACTTCTTGACTATCCTTCTATTTAGCTTACCCCAAATAGGACATAGGATATTATAGAATAGGATGTGGTATATAAACTTACCACACTTCCCTAAGCATGGAAACCACCACTAAGCAAAAACGTCGAGTATGCACTCCTGAATAATCCATTATGAGCCTATCCAAGCCTTTGGATGCCATTTTGCCCCCTTTCTGATCAATCCTTCAAATGAGACAAGGATGAACTAAGTGGAGAATTACCGCACCATAAATCTTCGATAAATCAGAATGTTACTACGAGCAATTTTGAACAAGCATAAATACCCTGCATCGAATGCTGAGTAAGGAGCAAATCATATTGATCCAGCCTTATAGGTCAGGTAGTATTCAATAATAATTGACCCTGCTTTCAAAGCAGCGTAGCGAACAAAATTATCAAACCCGACCTGTGAAGCAAGCTCAAAACTGGCAGTCAGTTTCATGTGTTTTTATAACATATTTAGAATGTCTGTTTTGACAGTAACCTGGTTCAAAAACTTGCTAAAGATAACTATGCATTAGTACAGTTATTTGATATTTGACGTTAATCAAAGTAAAGAGTGACCAATGAAGTGATGACCATACTTGGCCCTAACTTCTTGAAATGTTGCAACATTTGATCATATTGTGTCTTTCAAATTTTAAAGCATCCAAAAAGGAATTGGATAAGACGATTTCATGTTTGTTTTCCTTTTACCAAATAATCATTACAAATGTTTAACTTATTTTTAGATTTCATATGTTTGTGCCTTAATTTTGAGATGCTTTATGTTTCCACAAATTTGGAAGTTGGAACAAAAATTGTTGTTAATCTCTTATAAGGATGCAATAGCATAAGGTAGCCACCTTTATAGTGGAATGAAGATTGGAAAGGGGTGCCTAACACCTTCCCCCTTTAGTAACCAAGCCTCCATACTTGGAACAAATGGTTTGTTTAGACCATTAATGGAACCATCTTTGATTGATCTTATCTTTTGTTTTAGGTGAAAATTCACACCATAATTCATTGAATGGTGACAACTCGCCCTTGGAATTAGAAACTCCATTCAAGGTCCCTTTAACCTTTAAACATGGATCACATGGTTACAAACATAGTTGTATTAATGTAGACGGAAGGGGCAAGCCCCACATAAACAAACAAATACACTAAGACCTGCAGTATTAACATCATAGCATCACAAAAAAAGAAATTGGAAAAGAATTGAAAAGCAACAATGAACCGATTAAGAACATACAGTTGCATTCTGCTGAGCAGGCAAGCAACCTGCCAAAACAAGTTTCGGGACTGTGAGTGCCTACAAAATTTCAAGGGAATTAATTAGAAATAACAGTGTATCTTTGAACCAATTACAGAACATAAAAAAGTAAAATGATAAATTGTGAACCGAAAATGTAAGGAAAACCTCAATTTAAGACAACTGCACTTTGGTCCCCACTTGAGGTAATAGTTTAGTATATTTTGAAATAGGGAAGTACCTCTGTCAAAAGGGTACAGGTGGTTGCAATAGTAAATGCCCCACGGCCAAGAGGAAGAGCAGTAATCATTTGTGCCAGCTGCCATAACTGAGCCTATATGAAATAACAGAAAGGAAGAAATTAAATTAGACCCATAAAAGAAAAAAGAAGAAACAATGAAATATCCAGCAGTTAGGGAAAGGTAGATCAGACGACACAACAAAGTCACACAATACATAGTTTAGACACTCATCATGTGACAAATTTGCATGGATTGATCCTTGAAAATCTTTGTAGATGTCAAGACAGGCTTAAGTCAAAAATTTCAAACACAAGTACATTATATTAACTGATTTCTGCTCTCTTTTTTCCTAGGCAACTTTCTCATCTCTCATAAACTTGGGAACTAAGTAATAGCCGCTCACAATTCTGTCAAAAGTAACACAGGCAGACCATACACAATACAGAAAAATGGATTAATTTCTTGGTTACTTGTTTTGACATGAAAGTTATTCTTAATAAACTTCTTTACATTTCTTTTTGAAAGGCGGGAGGAGATCACACTGCTGTTAATGGCCCATGCAGGTCTTGAACCTGAGACCTTAGCAGTATCAACACAACGCACTTTTTTAAAGATTGCCTCACTTCACTTGTACCATTAGGATGCCCCACTATTTCTCATTCATTGCCTCTTTTTTTCTCATTATTAAAAAGACCAATGCACTTTCAGTAATAACAGACATACGTCTTGGATAAGCTTGAACCCTTATAATTTTCAATTAATTATAGATGAAATAACGACTCATTTTCAAAAGAAGGTACCTTGGTGTGCATTATTTGCAGATGATCTGGTTTTGGTGGATCACATCAAACAAGAGAGGAAGTAAATACAGAACTAAAATAATTGAGGGATGTCTTGGAATTAAAAGGTATTAGAATAAGTCAAGTTTAAAACAGAATATATGGAACACAACTTTAGTACAAATGACAATGTTGGTGAAGCAAATACTAGAATTGAGAACTAGGAGATTCCCAAAACTAACTAATTCAGTTATCTTTGTTAATTTTCCATAAAATGGTGGATATTAAGAGGATGTTGCACAAAGAATTAGAGGTTGATAGCTTAAATGGAGAAACGCTTCTAGAGTGTTATGTGACAATGTACAGACATGTATTTCACTCATGTTAGAAGGAAATTCATATAAGACATTTGTTAGGCTTGCTATGGTGTATGGATCAAAACGTTAGGCTATCAAAAAGTAACATAGTTAGAGAATTTCTAGCTGAGACGGGGATGTTATACATATGGAAAGACTACGAAATAGAATGTAAAAAAATGAACATATTGAGAGTCTCTAGGAGTAGGCATGATAGAAACTAAAATAATGTAGGTTTAGATGGTTTGGGCATGTAAAACAAAGATATAGGGAGGCAACTTTGAGAAGGCGCAAAAGAGTGCAAGTTGAAGGATCAAAAAGGGGTAGAGGAAGGTCGAAAATGAATTGGATGGAGTCTATCAAAGATAATTTGAAGACAAGTAATTCGGCAGAAGATATGATTTTTATTTCGTTGTTGTCTCTATTCTCAAAAACCAATATCTCAGAAAGTCTCATGGGTAGTGAGATCACAGAATATTCAGAAAATGTTACTTTGACCTCTATCACAAAATCATGAGTGTAAGAGGCATACGAAACCAATGTACTAGTACATGGATAAGACAATGTGGATAGTGTAACTCTTTATACATGCAACTCAATAAATCTATACAACTAAATAATAAATGGAACTTGGAGAAGCTCTCTTAGTCCTCACTTATACACAGAACTTTTCAATGCAAGTAGGTATATTTTCCAAGTGAACCCTTGTACATAGATAAATAACTGTAGATCATCAATAAATAAGTCAACGAATGTCCACTAAAAGACATAAGGTACAACACATTGTCTGTGTAAGAGTTCAAGTAGCTCATGAAGTATAACTCAAAGTTGGCAAGGATAATTGCCATCGTAACAGAAAAAGAAAACTATGTAAAAACATTCAGACTCCAATTCCCTTTAAGCTCCTTAGAGTCAAGATCAAATTAGAATAAGAGATTTAACTCCGTCCACCATCTTTCTCACTGAGCTTGCTTCATTGTTGAAGATCCTGGAGTACCACTTGTGCAAAAATAATGCAGCTCACTGCGAAAGGCAGCATCCACCGTAGAACACATCCTCTAGCACTAAGATCCCAAATGCACCAGCTGCTCAGCAAATCCATCAGGTTAAATGGGGAAACCCAACTGATTCCAAAGAAGACCAGGACACCCTACCAAACTTCCGAGCACAGCACAGGTTCATAGGTAAAAGGTGCTGTGTTCAACCTCTGTGGATGAGATGGTTTATCATTGCACACCATATGATCTTACTACAGGCTTTCAAACCCCAAAGGTAGCCAGCTGAATTCCGTACCAGAAGGCACTTCATACCCTTTAAAGAAACCAGTAACCTCATTTTAGTATTCCATTTCCCTACGCACAACTCACCATGGATCACTAAGAATCAACTCAAGAGTCTTGCACTCATATCGAGGTCTATTTGCACAACAGAAGACCAACACTTTCTGAGGACAATGTACGCTTTAAACATATTGGTCAAAGGATATTTATTGCCTCATTGTCATTGAATGGATTAAAGAAACCTCTGCCTAGCATAAGTTCCTTCCAAATTAGTCCAAGTCAAGAAGGTTTTTCATCTACATATATATCTCAATGAGCAATAGCAAATTGAATTCAAAAGCCATTATAATTTGCATTCCACATCACTGACTTCCAAGCATAAAGATGAATATAAGAAAACATTTTTCCTAGTGACATATTATTCCTACAATAACATATAATCTCAAGAACAGAACTCGGGTTCTCCATTTAAGAGTATCATTTTTTTTTCTTTTCCCTAATGAACTTCAGAAGCAATCTTACCAGAATAGAAAATAACAATGGTAAGGTCATAGTGTGTTAAAGGAAACCCTTCAACAACCTCTTAAAAAATTATGCTGCAGAAAAATTTCATTCATCACCATTCAAAAATTAGAAACCAGATGCAAGTATTCAACTAGGAAATAGAAAGATATGTACCTGTTGAAGATCCTGATCAGAGGCACTGGGATTTAAAGATGTTTGAACTACCACTGGTCTTGCTGAGCACAAAAGACGCCTAACCTAGGAAAAACAAAACTAGCTATCTCACATACAGATGGTTATCAAAATGCAAAGCAATTGTAATCTGATATTACAAAATCAAGTAAACAGCGGGAAACGATTAATGCAACTAGCCTTAACAAATCAATCATAAAATGATTGCAATCAAATTTCTCCAATTTTCATAAAGAAACTACATGGAACATATATTTCAACTGAAATGAGCATAAGGATAGCAGCCCTACACATAATGGAGTCACAAATAGGCCCCTTTAGAATCTCAAAAGAGAAGCTTTAGGGTGCAGGAAAAGAGAAACTTCAAATGTGCAGAATAGTCCACTTACGGTTGAACGATTCTCCATAACTCACACACAAAAAAATCCAAATCAGGAAGCGCTACCTCTCTCCCTCAACTTTCATACAACATAGTAAAGTGATAAGATTCTAACCCCATGCACCAAATTTGTTGATCAATCTCAAGCACAGTTATACATGCTCATACACATGAACACACATAGTTTTGAATGTATGAAAGGCTTCCTGTGTCATGTTCAGATTGGGGTTAGAGGTGCCATTGGTACCCTATACCTTACCGAAACAATTCAAATTTGTAGGGTTTGGGTTTTAGTGTATGATACCAATTGATCAGTTACTGTCCAGGTCCACAAAAATGATAGGGTTTAAAAAAAAAGGATTGGATTAAGAACCCCCATGAGTACCCATTAAATATACAGTTACTGTCATGGATGGAGAAGGAAATAATACGATGAAACGATTCCGGTCTGCCTCATCATCTTTAGTAGACTCGTGAAATATAGGTTTTTTTGCCACATAATGCAACCCAACGACATGGCCAATCACGGCTGCCCAACTGATGGGGTAACCTCTGGATATGCTATTTGGACAAATCTTTGACCCACATAAACCCCATTAGTAAATGGATATTGGATTTTTTCATGTGTAATAGCAGCATCAAGCCATTTTCTCATATGGAAAATGATCCAGGGTAAGATATAGTATGTGCATTCGTGTGGAAATACAAATGTCAAATGGGAAAATGGGACTCATTGAATCGTCTACCACGTGAAATCCATGTCATAAAAGGGTTTTAACTCTGATGCATCTCCAGTCTACCAGGCCTCAAATATATTGAGGTTATGTACTCAACCCAATAACAGTATGAAAAATTCAGCCTCATGTCAACAGGCAACTAGCTTACTCTGAAACTTGACTTTATAAAATGTGTGCTGCATACGCTAAAATCTGAACATCATTTAGATAATTAGATATTTATAGACGAGCTTCACCATTCTACATAAAACAAAAAACACCAAAGAAGAGCAGCTACCCAGTAGAGCTAATGTTGGTTTAACATCCACATAAACATATACCAGATTACTACTGCCTGAAAAGCGGTCTTACATCTAGAAGTCTCCAATGCCAAAACCAAGCTCACAAAGTAACATAGTCATTTCATCAACTGCATCAGGAAACAGGGATACAGATTCTCATCGCAAATCAATCTGAATCTGTTACTCAGAGAGGTGCAAAATTGTGTTTCTCTTTTGAGTCTCCTAAAGAATTAGAAACTACTAAAACTAAAGAAAACTAGTTAAAGCTTATCAGTTATCACTAAAAAAAATATCCCAGACTAAAAGGATCCAACATTTTACAACTATAAAATTTAAAAAAAAAATGATCAGAACAAACCACCAGAAAGTTTGTGAAGAATATTTTATCTTCAATATGTAATGAATTCGTATCGAGCCAACAACTTAAAGCAAAGAAATGAGCACAAGAAACATGTGAAGCACTTCAAACTTAAAATTCAAGATAATAAACGGCAACCAATAAACATCAACAAATGAGTTTTGACTTCAGATTAGTGTCCACACTAAAAATAAAGGAATAATAACAGACCTCATTTAATCGCAGATCCCGACCATATTGCAACTGTGTACTGGAATTGAAAATATGCTCCATACCATCTGTTATAGATCCATCAAGGGAATCTGTATCCTCAATTTTGGTGTTATCCAAGACAAACGTATCAGAAATAGATGAAGGAATTGTCACTGGATGCAAATGTAGCATGTAAGGAGTAGACATAGAGATTAAATTCACGCTAGTGTGGGTCTCAAGCTCCTTGGGTTTGCTTGAATGAGCTAAACAGGATAATGCTAAATCTTCACGACCAATAAGCACATATGCAGCTGCAGGCCAGTCTGTGGGAGGAGAATCTCGGCAATTGTCCAATGCCTACGAATTGCAGATAAACACATTTCAATTATATGTTAAATTATAAAACTGCTAAATAACAGTATTCCTGAGATTAGTGTGCTGTATTTTATTTTATTTTTCGATGAATAGTGCACCATATTGTTATTATTATAGAAAATATAAGGTACCCAACTGACCAAGGAGTAGACCCAACTGTGCCGCAATGATAATAGCACAAGGGTTATTCATAATAATAAGTGTAGAAAAGAACCACCATTCATACCATAAAGAGGCCAAATAAATACAACAATCCTTCTTTTCGCCATGCGGTTCTATTAGATGTCCACATCAAATGGTAGTTAAATCCCCGTGATATGCACAATATTCACTATTATGCCATATCTGTAGGTAACCCAACGAATACCTTAGATTTGCA